>CABEEJ010007138.1:22813-33406 GCA_901482245.1 Timema douglasi | reverse complement strand
TTTGAGATCGAGTAACTGGGAGTATCAGTGATCAAATGGTATCGGTGAAAAAATCACAGTCAGTGATATATCGCCCATCTCTACTATCTAGGCTACACCTGGACAACATTGGCTTGCATTTAAAACATATTGTTTATGTTTGCTATTCTAGGTAGGCGCAAGCTTCCTGACAGAAGACTTCCCACCGGACTTTCCTTGAATGAATCAAATAACCCGAGCTGTGGACGATTTTAAACAAATACGTTTACAGAAACAACAACTTTAAGTTCAAAACAGTAATTTTATGACACGTAAGACCATTTTTATATCTATATAAGCATGTACACTTTGTGTTTCAACGTTATATCTTTAAAATTCGCCCGGATAGGTGGTAAATATATGACCCGTGTGATTTACCGGCTACGTCACAGGTAGGAAACATCTTGAGCAAAAAAAATAAAATAAATGACCAGTCTAAAGCAGCCATATCATTGTTGGAAACCGCTCATTTCGTTCATAATGAAGCCTTCCGAAATGCATCTCTTAAAGGTCGTAAACACTAAAAGGTAATAAATAAATCTAATTGGACAGCGATCCTTGGGCCTGTAGTTATTTTGTCTTTGACCCGCTAGAGGCGCCACTTGAAGAATTTGTTTCAACGAGGGAAGGTGTTTTGGGGGTTGTGGTCAGCGGAAATTGGAAACGATTTGGGAACGGAGGAAAAACTCGATATGTCACAACAATGGACGATTATTTGATTTATTTACACGACATGAGGAAATGTAAGGTTGGGTCTATGTTCGTGCATAACGCATAGTAAATAGTGCATAGCACAGAATTCATAAGAAAAATACAATGGTCTATATTTATAATAAAACGTAAGTATTTGAGTTGTGTTCATAGAAAACTGCTGAATGTACTGATAGGTAAGGTCTCTAAAAACACTTCGATTAAATATTCACTCGGAAATCGTCAGTTAAAATTTATCTTTTGAAACTTTAAATTAACCAAATTTAAGTAGAGCGTGTACTATTAAAACAACTTTGATTTTTTTGATTTTTCTCAGAAATAGAATAAATAATAATATTTAGCACCTCGTCTTACTACCCGTTCGGGTTATACGCACTTACGCTAATGTGTAATGGTAGGGTGATTGTGAGATGAAATGGAGGACCAACAGTTTAACGTGGAATCCGAACCACGGTGGAGGCCTGGCATTCCCCACATTCACAAGACGTCTTGTCAGAGGTGAAGGAAGGGTTTGGTAATCAGATAAATGTGTGCCGGGACCGAGGATTGAACCCCAGCCGCCAGCACAGAAGTCTGACACTTTACCCCTGGACCGCCAGGTCACCGTATATACATATAAAAACTTTTATTGGCTACAAAGCATAATCAAATTTTCTAGAAGACTCCCTTGAGAAATTATCTTCCTACGCCCTTGGCTACCAGAAGGCGCGGCAAACGGGAACATCGGCTAAACTAGCTAAGTTCCGTCTCTTGTGTATACTGGCGTTTGATTGGCTTTAAATCGTCTCCTCGCCTTCTCATTGGCTGATCCAAGGGCCGTTGGTGCTCAGCTCATTGGATAACGCATACAGAGTTAAAGTTAAATCAACATCGAATATGAAGGTTAACATTGAAAATAGTGTGTTTCAACTTATTGTGCACTATGTGTTATGCACTATTCGCTGTTAGATATGCGTTATGCGTAGCTATAGACCCAGCCTAGAGTGTTCCTTTTAAATACGAGGATAAACTAACTTAAGTTAGTTCTAGATTCAAACACATTTAAATTTGGTTTATGAATTGTTCTGAATAACAGGAACATAATTATTGACCCGGACATGGTCTTATAGAAACACACGAGAGATCTCATCCTATAGAAACACACGAGAGATCTCGTCATATAGAAACACACTAGAAATCTCATCCTATAGAAACACACGAGAGATCTCATCCTATAGAAAAACACGAGAGATCTCATCCTATAGAAATCACACTAAATATATCGTCCCATAGAAACAACTTATAGATCTCGTCATATAGAAACACACTATAGATCTCGTCCTATAGAAACACACTAAATATCTCGTCCCATAGAAACAACCTATAGATCTCGTCATATAGAAACACACTATAGATCTCGTCCTATAAAAACACACTAAATATCTCGTCCCATAGAAACAAATTATAAATCTCGTCATATAGAAACACACTATAGATCTCGTCATATAGAAACATTAGAGAGCTCGTCTTATAGAAACACACTAGAGATCTTGTCCTATAGAAGCACACTAAAAATCTCATCTTATATATAGATGGATATAGAAACACATGAGAGATCTAGTCCTATAGTAACAAACATAAAAATCACTTTGACATAAGATTTATAGGCCGACAATAAAATCATTGTTAACACCATCATCGCTAATAAAAGATTTTTTGTAAATATGTTGGGTTGTTAGTCTTATGTTTAATATAGGGAGACTACTATTTTCTTTTTAAAATACCAAGTTAAATATTATACACATATAAATTTAAATGTAGCCCCCTAAGTATTTTAATGTTCAATGTGACCCTCTTAGTATTTTAATGTTCAATATGACATCCTTAGTGTTTTAATGTTCAATATGACATCCTTAGTGTTTTAATGTTCAATATGACATCCTTAGTATTTTAATGTTCAATATGACATCCTTAGTATTTTAATGTTCAATATGACATCCTTAGTATTTTAATGTTCAATATGACCTCCTTAGTATTTTAATGTTCAATATGACCTCCTTAGTATTTTAATGTTCAATATGACCTCCTTAGTATTTTAATGTTCAATATGACCTCCTTAGTATTTTAATGTTCAATATGACATCCTTAGTATTTTAATGTTCAATATGGCCTCCTTAGTATTTTAATGTTCAATATGACATCCTTAGTATTTTAATGTTCAATATGGCCTCCTTAGTATTTTAATGTTCAATATGACATCCTTAGTATTTTAATGTTCAATGTGACATCCTTAGTATTTTAATGTTCAATGTGACCTCCTTAGTATTTTAATGTTCAATGTGGCCCTTGTTTCCTACTCTCGGGTTTTATCAAAGGAAATGTTGAATTTCTTAAAGTTTAACCTAAACATGGGAAACAGATAATAAATGTAACGATCCGATACGAGGACAGACACAGACCACACAATAAAACTATCAAATAAGTGATCATCTATCAATTTAAATTAAAAGAACATCTCTGACGACGGCAAGGGGTTAAAGTTTCATAATCCATTCATAAATAGTTTTGAAATTAATGGCGTCCATCTTTGTAATCACACATATTGTACAAACTGTGAGGAACACGTGATGTGATAGCACACATTTGATCGAAGATGTTGCCAACTATTTTATCGTGTGTTTTATAAAATATACATTTTTTAATAAAATAAATATAACAATGTAATTCTACCCCTAGCCCTCCAACATCCCCTCCCTCTCACCAACCCAAGGGCGTATAAAGTTTTATTTTCTAGCGGGGGGCGGGGCCTTGCTAGAAAATTCGACTATAGTTTTAGCCAATAATATTTAAAAGGTATGTATGGTCCCCTTTCGGGAGGGGGGTTCAGCCCCATCTATCTACCCCCTTTCCATGCTCTTGTCCCCAGCCATGCTATACGCATCTTACCACCCAACCGGAGGACCACGCGTTATAATTCCACTAAAGCCTTAGAGAAGAGGAGGCTAGAATTTTGCGCTAATACACCCCCATTCACACAAAAGAAGAATGAGAAACCATTTTAGAAAAAATTGTCCTCAGCGCGCTCGGCTGGGATTTGAACCCCGACCTCTCTCTCCCAGATTAGACAATCCTGACATTGTAGATCCTAATCTTAGAGAATCATTAGGTTTTAGAAGATGTTTTTTAATTCCATGAAGTCAGCCTACAATTGAGCCGCACTGACCAAACGGTCACCGTCTGTTGGTGAAGATAGTGCCAACCTCAGTGGATAGAAAGTATCATGTGGTCTGAGTGTTTTCCCCGCGGTAGATGAGTCGCTCTTGCTCCGTGGTGTCTGCGCGCATGCGCCGTGCAGTGACCTGTTATTAGAGGCCGCCTGAAGACCACGTGATATATGGACTGTCAATATGTTTTCACCAGACTCGCACCACTTCTGATTGACGTGCGGACTAGCGGCAGATGTGAGAACTAGCAGCGTCCGTCCTCTTGAGCCAGCTTCAGAGGAGTCCAGGAACCAGATGACCCATGACCGTACCAGTCTCGCAATACTCTAGATCTACATTACCGTAATAGAGTCCAATTTTTAAAATTTCAAAAATGTATTTAGCAATTTTGTTCAAAACGGAAATTTATTGAGTGCTTTACATAAAACTAATTAAGTTTTTTTAGTTCCTGTTTATAGATCCAGAAGTATCGGGCTCGATCACCAGCGCTTCCGAAATTAATACGTGAAGCAGTTGGTCTGGGACGGAGTCAAACCCAGCCTCATGAGGACCACTGAAGAGATACTTGAATAAAAAAGTAGCAGCTCTGGCTTAGAAAACTGAGGTCAACGGCTGGAGGGACACGGCACCCACAAATGTTGGCACTATCATTTCTTATAGCGGCGGCCGCTCGATCGGTGTAGCAGTTTTTTAATTGCTAAGTACCTATTTCTGAAATGTTGTGTCAAACTATTTATTTTTATAGTTGGGTATCAGATGTCATCATTTCCCGCACATGTCCTTTTTATAATTACATATATCTACAATATATTTAATTTTATGGCGTTGTTCACCATCCGCGGCTCACACCGAGTGAAACGCACAGATAGTTAATGTTATAAAACAACGAACATAAATACATTTTGAAATGCGTGTAGTCAATCGAAAATAAATGCTTAGGCTTAGTAGGCTACACAATAGTTCACTATAGCTCTTTAGAAAAATCGACAGAGCCATACCGGGGGGAGGGGGTGTGAGTAATATATATTAGTATTCCTCGTCAATGTTTAGGTATCCAGTTAGAAACTAGCCTCTCATTTAATAAAACACCCACACAATCAACATTGTTAATATAAATGGCACTTATTTTCAATTAGGTAGGCCTAGTGGTTGTATTACTATTTTAAAGTGCGTTATTAAATATATGTAATCTTATTTTCGAATTAAAGTTGGAATCATATTAAATATCCAATTAATAGTATCATCTATCCACGAATAGATACCACAAAATTAATTATGTTTAAGCTTCCATGACTAGAAATCCATACTTGTCGTCCTTTAGATGTTGTATAGATTTTTAAGTTTGGACATTTGCTAAACAAGATAGCGTACGGTTGGTTATCCCATAGATGTTCTACAAATTTGTGTTGTAATTTTGTTTTCGTCAGTAGAGTTTCTAATATTTTGGGAAGGCAGATACCGGTTTGATTAAACTACAAGATTACAATTATAATTAAAAAGTACAATTGGAATGTTTTAATTTTAAATAGATAGTGTGTCATAAAAATATTGTTTAACCTGTAAATTGGTATGGTTTTAAAAAAATATACTAGTAGCGCGTATTTTAATTAAAACTGAAGACTCAATATAGATAGTTCATTCTCCAATGATGAAAACAGCTAAAAGTAAGCAAACAGTTGAAAATAAGTTCTCGATAGTTGCAATTAAATGACTAGAAACACCTATGTTATTAAAATATTTAAAGGTCATAAAAATATTTTGTTTGGAATTTTTGTGAAATAGAATATATTATAATATAATTAAGTATAAGAATAGTATTTAGATATCTTTGGGGTTATAATATCTTAAATGAATAATTGACGCTATCCTTTAGATATCCTATAGAGCAACGAAAAAATAGCCTTATTGTAGTGCGCTTGGTAACTTTCTAATATTGTAAAAAAAAAAAAAAAAGATCTTGGCTAGTATATTATAGTTTCTGTGTCTTCCAAGTATGTTTACATAATGAGAATTAACGTCAAGATTAATACAATTGTGTATTTGTTGGGCGCCACTCCTAGGGTCTAGGAGAAAATAATAATTATAAAAATCCTTTACCTCGGTTAACTTTGACGGAAGTATGATGATTCTTAATACTCAAGACCGCTGGGTGTGCTCGATAACTTTTTTTTCTCCTGGATATTACAATGTTAATGATAATGACACTACCTTACCTACAACAATGACATACTGTAAATATCTACAGGAGTTGAAAGAATACTTAAAATAAAACATGAACAATTTAAATAAAATGGATTGTTGGAATAAAATGTACTAATTTAGACTACAATAAAAATAAAAATAAAAATAAAGATTATTTAAACTTTTGTGGGTTTATTATTGTTTCCTTTTTTTTTACCACATCCCAATCCTACTTATGGAATTCCGAATAAGTAGGCCTATAATTCCAATCTGACAAAACTAAAATATATGGTATTACATATATTCTTTAACAAAAATTTATCACTTAAAATAACCATTTTTGAACATGGTTGAATTTAGGAGTTTAGAACATATAATACTAGAGTCAAAGAAAGATAATATAGGTTGAACTTATATAATATATAATTATAGTTTTGAGTAAGACAAAAAAAGGAGTATTGTTGAGTAAAGAGAAGAAAAAAATCAATATAATTAATATTTAAACATAAAATAAGATATTAATTAATTCTCTGGATTAGATAAAGAGTCTGAATATATTTAGTCTTTTTCTGAAAGTTTTTGCATAAATCCTGGTTTCTTGATAAAAGAGAAAATATAAATTTAAATTTGAAGATTTGGCTCATGTCACCAATGAATTCGTCCATGTCGAAACAGCAGGAGTTTCTGAAATTGGTCTCCTTTTATTAATGCCCTCCCCCTCGTCCACAATTTAACAGAATAAACAATCCCTAGTTCTTGCCTATACACTTAACTTTCCATCTGTGTACGTGCACTTTACTTTCAATCCATTGTTCCACTTTAAAAATAAATGTAGTTAGGAGCTACACAGATTTTGTTCCATGTTAAAATAACACCGAAGAAGAAGACCCTAATCTTCTTCAGAAAGTGTTCCAAGAATCAAATTTAAAAACGTTCTATTTTCTTCTAAGTCCAAAGAAAAACTAACATATTAAAACAAAAAGATAAAATGTTGGCTATGGACTAATGTTGACAGGTCACGTGATGAATCTCCTCCACTCTCCGTACTCCTGGACTGGGCCTATCAGCCATGGTGTCAGGTATGTGTTATGAACTAATAAATGAATATTTGAGCTAAACACATAACTGATTAAAAAGGGTCAATCATAACCTTTGGACGATCTAGAAAGTGTTTTTGATTGTCGACACTCTGCACAACAATGGTTACACATATTGTTATTCCTTGCATAACAATACCCCTTAGAATGATGGTATGAATAGGAGATGGTGTGATTGGTGGGTTGGTGGGTTGGGGGGGCTGACTTCACACGCGGCGGCACTGCTCGTAAGAAAACGACAATTTAAAGATTACTGCGAACAGCAGATCATTTGGTAGAATTAGTTAGTTCATTTTAAGAACAATTTTAACTATTAATAACGATATTAAAGTGGAAATTAGTGACGGAATACGGTCAGTAAATGCATGTAGGTTGTTAAGGAATGTAGGGCTACGTTTTCGGGGCCCCCCGTTATCTTCATCAACCCTCCTCCCTCTTTACAAAAATAATAATTTTGGTTTAATTCTATTACAGTATTTTGCTCTGATATTCCAATTTTCAAAACTTGTCGCACTCACGACACAACACTACAAAAACCAAATACTACACATGTCTAAATTACAATACCACCTCACTCCAAGTACAATTTTGAGCGTAACACATAACATGGCTTATTCACGTGTGACATATGTGGTACCGACCCATGCGCGTGTTAAAGTTTACTATTGGTAAATTACAGCGGGAAACCGTGGAGACGAAACACTAAACGTTTAAGGTTAAACAAAATAAGCAAAGCGCGAACATGGCTACCTGGTGGTGTCTGTCCTCTCTAACCTAAGCAAGCATGGGGCCCCCCAAATAGCGGGGCCCTGTGTGGCCGCACCGTTAGTACTCCTCGAAAGGAGGCCCTGAACGTATCACATTACAAAATACAAGAGGGGAGTGAACTAAACTTAGAAGGGGTCACATTTATCCCAGGGCGCAATCTCCCCCCTTCCCGCCCTGACAACAATCCACTTCCTCAGCCCCAGCCCCCACTGGGTACACCTTTATTTAACAAGTGCTCGATGTATCTGCCCAGACTTGGAGAGGGAAGGTGTTGAGAAGTTCCAAATGTCAGAACATTGAACAAGAATAATAAACCCCAGGTAGCTTCTAGAGGTGTTTAGGTTAACAATAATATTACTTCTTTGTTTACTTCAGGTTGGGGCCACGCCCCTCGAATTACGGACCTTCCTCCAGTCACCAGCGGATACCTATGCGCACCTTTAAGAGATGTACTCATTATTAATGCTCCAGAGTTTAGTGTAAAGCCCTTAGGGCCAGTTTCATAGTCAAGTCTAGTACGCCTCAAGTGCGGCGCTACACTAAATACAAGACGACACCTAGAATGGAATGGGCCGTTCTCGCATAGGAAACTGGCCCATTCCATTCTGGTCTAGGTAGGTGTCGTCTTGTATTTAGTGTAGCGCCGCACTTGAGGCGTACTAGATTTGACTATGAAACTGGCCCTTAGACGCAATACTAAGAAAAAAAATGGCGGTAAAATATTAATTTCAATATGCTCATGACCACAAGTTTTTCTTTTTATTCTCAATGTGCTAAATAATTAAGTTAAATAATATGCCTATTTGTAGGTTCATTACTTGATGTGGGCTTTTTACATTGCCATTCAACAATTATTAAGTTATTGTGTCTATATTTATGTTATTATTATTATTATTATTGAGTATTTAGATTCTAAATCTGAATGCGTCATTCTGACACCCAAAATATCAAGCAACCGATTGATTTTTTCTCAATTTATCACCGCAATATTTATTAATTTATTATACTGTGTAGGATAGATTTATTGATTTCTCTGAATCGGTATAATTACTAGACTAGTAACAGCGGAATAATCAATGCATTGCATCTTGTTATTTGGTCAATGCATTGAATAATCGATACTATCCATCAACCCTTAATTAATTCGCCCAGGAGTCTAGCTTTGAATCTCGACTGGACTTACTTCCGGTGGTCTCCCAATCTCACTCCACGCAAATACGGGTACATTTTCAAAATGTCCCCCCCCCCCCTTCGTCCTACACCATGACAATAATTTGATGCAGTTAACCGGAATCGCTTATAGGACCAGTGGCGGCTCGTAGCTAAAATTAGTGGGGGTGCTGCTCCAGAAAATGTTTAGCCTTTGTTTTAAAATTGTGTAAAAGAAAAAAAAAAACATGTATAAAAAGAAAATTTATTTAAGAACTTGATAAAATTTTAACAAAAAAACAACTTTTTTACTTACTTTAACTTAAATTGTTACAGTTCAAGCTTGATCTATTCATTTAAAAATGAAAGCCATTCTTGTTTTAATTTGCGCAAAAAGTTCAATAATCTTCTCCTTGATCTCTGGATGACAATTGAGGAAATATATCTCCATTGAAAGTACTGCAAGCGCATTTAGTCTTTCTGTTAAATAAAAGAACCGAAAACAAATGAATCAAATAGAATAGCTGGAAGCAGCATAATCTAATTCAACACGTTATCACATTCAAGAATATAGTACACGGTTTTTAAGTTCAACACACACTGAGTAAAAAAAAACTTCCTTCCACCATCACGCCAGAGCCGGCACTGCGAGAGCAACAGTGCTCTCTCTACTTGGCAGTCCCACCTTCCTCCCCACCCGCTTCAATGTGCGCATGCGCACAACCGCCAAACACCACGTCACTGGCACTGTGAAGCGCACAGTTCAATATAAGGATTTTTGTATATGTTTCATAAACTGGTGGATGGGTACTGAAGTACTGACATTAAGCTTAAGGAATAAATATTGTACCACAAATATAAATAAAGAATTAAAGAAAAAAGAATTCATTATATTAGATGTTATCGATAATATCACGTGGAAATAGGGGGTGCTGCAGTTCCGCAGTGCCTATACACGAGCCACCACTATGTAAGACGCGATCGTATTTGTTTTGAACAAATGAGTCTGAACCACATTTTATCTGGCCTCAGTATCGGATAAAGGTATTTGAGGGCCCTGGGGCTATTGAAGAATTTGGAGCCCTATTTACTTATGCCATGTAAGATGCCCAAGACTTTATAGAACACGCAGTCAAAAGTGTAAACAAACATAAACACTGGAATATCATATTTTGAGTATATTTGAAATCTAAGCAAAACACAAACTTTAAATCAATATTATAGTTACAATCGAATAAAAAAAAGTACAAAAGTAAGCATAGGCTACAAGTAGAAATGTCAATTAAAAAGGTCTTGTTCCCTGCCTTAATATTTGCGAATGTTTGCACCACAACATCGTCAAATGACAACGGATAAATTATCAATTATCTCACCAAAAAAAACTCACATTAATAAGGGCATAGAATGCAATTTTTGAAGTTGTACAAGACCATTCAGAATTATTCAGAAGCTGACAACCTCCCCTT
>CABEEJ010007138.1:10424-22781 GCA_901482245.1 Timema douglasi | reverse complement strand
CCCCCCCCCTCTTAATCCTAGACTGCCAGGCGTATGTGGTGGCACGAATTCATCAGGGATTAATTTCATCTCTAGAAATACGTGTGATAATTTTTGCCTGCATAGGTCATCGTGTTATACACTAAAATATCCTAAATTGGTAGATTTAACTAACTCGGATAATAAAGGAAGTAATCACACAATTTGACCTTGGTTGATTTTGAGCGTGATTTGTCCAGTGGTTGGAGCTTTTACATTTTGCCAACCTATAAAAGTCAAAATAGATTTTATTTATTTCTTAACATCTTAAAACATTAATATGTTGACTAATGTATTGTATTATAAAATAAACATATCATAAATAAACATTACTGGCCAAACTGTACATGAAAATATAATTTACAATTTCATAAAAATTGCGTTAATTTTTGAGGGCTAGGTTGAATGAACTTAGCTTTGAATTTTCTATGTTGGTATTCTTTTATTGGCGTGGGGTGTAAGTTTTGTTTGTATGGAATCACTGCTAGGAAAAGCTTGCCTTTTTAAATCTTGTTAGTCGCCTCACGCAGTCATTATTTAATTGATCGCTATCGTAGTGGTATATTCCACAGCTTAGTTTTATGTTTAGATTGATACGATGACTCAAATTCGATATACACGCAACCTTTTTCTACGTGGTATTTGTGTTGTGTACTTGTTTGCGTTTACTTCGTTTTATATTCAAATTCCAGGTAAGTGGCATTTTTATGAAAGGTTTAGTAAGGCCTATTAATTATTTTATCTTTTAAAATAATATTTGTTTTAATAGTGTGGAGGGATAAAATATAGAAACACAAGATTCCGGCTTATTTAGTGTGATATTTGTGTGTTTGAACCTTGATGGCAATGCAATCCTGTGGTCCTTTCAGTTAATTATTTGGCAGACCACCCACTGAGCTATAGAGTGTGGCAGTCGTAGGCCTACTAATATAATAAGGCTAGATATGGCGATTCACATTATATTGGCATAAGCCAACAGCCATTTTTAGTTTATTTTAAATGAAGCAGAGACATGCTAACTTAGTAGAATCTTAGTTACAGATAGCCTATACAAATAAACAAAGGCCTACTTTTGCCAAAGAAAGAAATTAGTATTCTGATAATAGTCTGATAATTAGAAGAAAAAGTCACACAAATTATTGGAATTGGTAGGCACTTAGAGTGCTGGATAGTTGGTATGGTCTACACAGAATAGGAAATTACTATTATTGCTACTATTATGATAAAATTAAGCCCAACTATTGGTCACATAACATAATGCTTCTCATGTTTTTCAATGAAATGCCATCATGACGCAGTTAATTTAACATTTACTTGACATAAGAGTGGTCCAGGGGCGAACGTTAAACGAAGGGTTCCGCCTGTTCGAGCTAGCGAATCATTTTATGAGCCACGTCAACACAACTATTTAGTAATTCATGTGTGTATGGAATGCAGACGACTTCTTCTGCACAGTTTGTCCGCGTCACGAGACTTAAAAACTTCTTAGCCTCTTGTCACACTTTATTCTGTCGCCCAAGTAATGCTTCTGTTGGCAGTACTTGCAGCCTAATCAGCCCTAATTGCTTAGATTCCATTTTATTTTTATCAGCACCGCGTCTTACTACCCGTTCGGGTTATACGCACTTACGCTAATGTGTAATGGTAGGGTTATTGTGAGATGAAATGGAGGACCTACAGTTTAACGTGGAATCCGAACCACGGCGGAGGCCTGGCATTCCCCACATTCACAAGATGTCTTGTCAGAGGTGAAGGAAGGGTTTGGCAATCAGATAAATCTGCGAGTGTTCCATTTTAATGAACAATTTGTCTTTAAACTGTCCGATAAAACCCATTGTTTGAGATTCACTCGAGTTATGTTACATTACATGATACCACACACTAGTTTATTTGCATTATTCCGAAATCATGTTAAAATTAACGTTAATTTAATTCAATGTTTGAATAACGGATAAGTGTACAAAATAATTATGTTGTAATAATTGTAGGAATGAAGAAATTAATCTAACTATGACAATTTTAGAAATCCAAGCCTAACGTTAATATAAAGCGTAATTTACCGTTGGGTGAAAAGAGAAACAATTGATCTCAGTTTTTTTTTATCAAAACTTGTATCTAAGCACTGTTTAGTACAAACAAAATGGTAATCCTCATTTTTCCTTGAAAATGACTTTGAGGGCACTACATGATTGAAAATTTACCCTTTTTATCAGTGTATAGGCCTTGGACTTGAAAATAAACAACTTATATTTGAAATATATTTTTTACAAAACCAATCATTTCCGAGCTATAAGCAAATATTTTAATGGAGGTCCTTTAAATGGGAAATTGATTGTCATGCTCTTTGGCGAATATATAGATATCTTCCTCTTAAGTCTTTGCGATTGCTGATGATAGTAGAGATCAAGGTTTGAATCCCGCTCGATGTAATGGGGGTGATTTTCCTCTCACACACTATGCAAATGTGGGCACAATCCCTCTAAATCCAACCTTCCTTACACCTAACATATGAATGATAATTAGTATAGGCCTACATGTGTATTAGCCCTAACGAGTAGAGAGACGCAACGCTCAAAATAACATGTAGACACGAGGGCCGAGTCTATCATAGTTTATTTTTTATTTTGGTAACCGTTTCATTAAATTGATGTCACTTTTAGTCACCCCCAGGTATTTTCTTGTCATTATTTCTCATCTTTGACGACAATAGGTACCCACCCTGGCCATCCCTTGCACGAGTTTAAAAGATGTGGTACAAAAAATACAGTAAAACATTTGTTCTCTTATTAGAAACCTCGGTTAAATTATCATTTTTAACGTTCCTAGAAGTCTCTTTTCTCTCCCTGGAATCACCATCGCCTGCCCAATTGCCCCTCAGTCGAATGAATGGGTATATTCCAAGTTTGGGTCATTTTACCCATCATTCAGTTTGATAACAATACACCAATCAAGAGGATGCCAAGCTCTCGGAAACAAGTCGAGAGTCGAGGAGTTGTGTCAAGGTCGTTAGGGAAGACCAGTGCTGGAGACTTGAACAAACTAATTGTTATAAACCTGAGCTACTCCACACATGTTGGCTTCTAGACGTGAGAAGTGATGTGAACCCCATTGGGGGTTGCTCTCTGCTTGCGTGACTACCAGTTAGATTATTCTGTTCACACTATGGCCCCATCCTCTAATATAAGCTGTAGGCTACCATAGTAGAATAGTACAAGGTAAGCTTGCCATCTTACAGGGCAACTGTCGGGCCAATTGGGCAAACGTCTCTTATATTTCTTATTCTTTGCAAGTCTCTGTTTTACTAA
The DNA here is from genome assembly GCA_901482245.1 of Timema douglasi. Lineage (NCBI taxonomy): Eukaryota > Metazoa > Arthropoda > Insecta > Phasmatodea > Timematidae > Timema > Timema douglasi. The sequence continues at coordinate 19,458 of CABEEJ010007138.1, read as the reverse complement.
TTGAGTTGGAAAATGTAACTTCTAAAGGGACTATTTTTTGGGTGTGTACGAATGTTTATTTCATACCGTAGGTAGATATGACATTAAAATAAAAATTAAAGGTTAAAACAAATCACTTGTTGTAAAAAGATACTTCTATCGAGATTTAGAGTACAGTAGCCCCACGACTTCTTTGGTGCTTACTGACAGCTCACAGCTGACTTCTGACAGTCAACATTTAGGTATAGACCTACATTTTGACCGTCAGAAGTGACAGCTGCTAAACACATGTTTTTGCAGATCATATGGTTCGGCGTAGGGATACATAATTTGGTCTGGTAACTTGTCAAAGCTGTCAATCAGCACCAAAGGAGCCATGAGGCTACTGTAGGTAGCTAAACTGTGATCCCCTGACAGTTCCTCGAGGTGTTGTTGGTTGCGGTTGTTTGTGATCTTGTTTACGTCGAGAGTAACTTGAGCTCCTATCCCGAAGGTGAGGTTATCGTGTTTCCCGACGAGTTAACCTTGATATGAGGTGGGAATAACTCTCACTCCTCTGATCTTTATATCGACGGATGGAGCGACACCAGATTATCTAGAACACTCGGGAAAAGTTGGGAGACTTTTTGATGGCGGGTAAATATCAAGGAGTTAGGACAGATTAGTGAATCTCACATCTTTATATGATGCTAGTTTATAACATCACTAGATGCAGAAAAATGAGTCATCTTTCGATTGTTGCTGTGTTTTATATGGAAACAAATCAAATCTAGTTACTTTAATATTGCTACATTGTTTGTTTTTTTAAACAGGACCATTTGCTTTTTGAAAAAAAAAATTGTTTTGCTGTGATGAATATTAATATTTAGCACCGCGTCTTACTACCCGTTCGGGTTATACGCTTTAAGTACTAATTAGGTTAATGGATTAGGAATTGGGAAGGTTGAATTAGAGGAAATGAACCCGCATTTGCGTGGAGGGAGAGTGGACAACCATTTAGGAAAAACCACCCCCAGTTCACCCGACCGAGATTCTAACCTCGATCTCCTCGTCCTCAGCAGTCGAGCTCAACACGACTAGCGCGTTAGCCAACTACGCCACCGAGGCGAGTTGCTGTGATGAGGCTGTGATAGTAAACTAACAATATATATTCTAATCCCGACTAGAACGGGATAATCTTTGAATTAAGAACGTTCTAATGTCCAGTATCAGTTTGTTTCAAAATGTGTCATCGTTTCTCCGAGGAGTTGTATCAGACTAACCCACTTGATTTGAACAATATCTAGACTGGACTGTGAAGACAGAAAGATCAGGGTTCAAGTCTTGGTCGGCCATATCAAGGGTCCTAAAGGGGTATATCATCTCCTCTTAAGTTTAGCTCTCCTCATCCTAACACACGTGTGATTAGTGCACATGAGTGTAACTCTAACGAGTAGTGAGACGCCATGACGGAACAAGGACCGTGTCTGACAGGGCCGCCACACACCTTGAGAGATGGGAAACTGGTACCTAGTCGGCTCGAGTCGTCTTGTAAAGTTGGGCACTCCTTCAGGAAGACCTGATAAATGAAGGGAACTTTATTTTAAGAAAATATTGGCAGCCCTGTTTGATCTTTGGCACCACTTGAGATTTAAAAAATAAAATAGGAGGGGAGTTTGCGTCTTTGAAGGAGTTGTATTTATCTTTCAAAATAACATCTTTGTACTAGTTCTCTCATTTTTTTTCCTCGTCTATTTAAAAATAAATATGGTGTTCAAGACTGGATGTGGTGAATTGACTGCCCCACTAAAAGGTTCTGCCTCTTGTTTCTTAAGAGCCGAGCATTTTGTTGAATCTCTTGGTGTCTAAATAAAACATTTGAATGTGAGGAATGCCAGGCCTCCACCGTGGTTCGGATCCCACGTTATAACTGTAGGTCCTCCATTTCACCTCACAATCACCCTACCATTACACATTAGCGTGAGTGCGTATAACCCGAACGGGTAGTAAGACGAGGTGCTAATAATAATAATAGTAATAAATAAAACATTTATTTAGTTGATGTACCTCATTTATAAAATCATATTTAGCCCTTATTTATTTCCTTAGAAACATTTTAAAATAACAAGTTTAATTTTTCATTTGTTACTGGCAAAAAAGGATTCTCTAGGCTTTGTTTGAATTTTAATTCACTGATAAAAATACATTTAAGTTCAGCTTAACATTTGTAGTCCAGAATTGTTATGGCCAGAACCCAATATTTTTTACTGGGCTACGGTTGACCTTCATTGGTGGGCTTGCAGACTAAGGCATCAAGATTGTTGGTGACTGTTAGGTCAGGACTCGAATCCTGGCAGGGTTTACTAAGGGTGGATTTTCTTAAATTATTTCTCACACTCCCTGCATGAAGATGCAAGTGCATTTCCTCTAAATTCTACTTTCATCACCGCTAGCCCACTATTGTGATGGTTGGGTAGTAAGACACCGACTCATATAGGTCTCCTAAATCTAACCAGATGTTGTGTTAGGTTAAATATTGACAAAACCTCTAACAGTACACGAGTTTAGTGTTTACTGTAATGAACACAAAACTATGTTCTATGACCCTATACATATATATAGTTGTAAATATAGTTTTAACGTTGACATTTTCACTATAGAAAGTAGTTTATGTTGATCGTGTAGAGCTGAATGTCCAGGGAATGAAAAGTAACTGGTCTTGGAGTATAGACTGGGTCTTTGTGAATATACTGACTTAATAGGAGGGTCGTCTGTATTTTCCTCCTCGCCTGTTTGTTCTCCTATTGATGGCCAGCTCCCCCCTGGGTATCCACTGTGGGGGTTAACACACATTCTACCTTTACTGTCTCATTATATTGAATTAGGTTTAGTAACAGGAAACAGTCTTGGTGGAGTTTTGAGCTTTTGGGGGGGAAACCTTGGAAATTTCTTGAATTTTCCCCCCTTCTTGCAAATGAAAAAAATATATAATTAGTTAATATAGAAATGTCTGGGTAACATGGACAGATGTACGGCCAACTTGCATTCATTTGTTTTGGTAAGTTTTAGATTTTAGGAAAAAGGTTTTCAACCACATGAGCTTTTATAGTTTGTGACACACTTGTCGATAAGTTGTCACTATCATGAGACACACTTGTTGATAAGTTGTCACTATCATGAGACACACTTGTCGATAAGTTGTCACTATCATGAGACACACTTGTCGATAAGTTGTCACTATCATGAGATACACTTGTCGATAAGTTGTCACTATCATGAGAGACACTTGTCGATAAGTTGTCACTATCATGAGAGACACTTGTCGATAAGTTGTCACTATCATGAGAGACAACTTGTGGGTGTGAAATAGTCTGGTACGTCTCTTGTCAGCTGGCGTGTAGCGTAGGGCAGCACAAGATGGCTCCCTGGCCGAATTTTGTCGACAAGCAGCAATTATTTCTCTAAAGATAATTTCTAATTATGGGAAAATTTAAATACTCGGCTGATTCCGCACCTAAACATTAAAACGGAAGTGGTAGATATTGTTTCTCGATGTTAGCACTTTACATATAATTATTGTCTAGATATAGCATTATGCTAACATGAGATGGTTGTACAGTGTTTGTTTTAAACACATTCACTTAGGGACACAAATAATACCTAAAACACCGGATAAAAGAGCTTATAATAATGAATATATGTAATAGCCTTTAGGATTGTTTTAGGAAACATTTAATCAATGCAATGGACACAAACCATCCACCAAGAACTGTAAAGACGTTAAGCAAGGACTTTTCAGGGAATTGTCTATGAAATGCACCCTGGGTCCATCCTCTCCACATGTCGTGGCTATGTTTGTTCCGCAGGCTTGTACGGAGAGAATGGGGTCCTCCCTGCGAGGACTCAGCTGGAGAACAAGGGCAGGTCTCTGGCCAGCAACCTCCAGACTAAACCAACTCTGCTCTGGTTGGCTCCTTACGTCGGACTGGACGCGGAGTACATGATGGATCTGCTGGCCCTCATGGGGATGTTCCTAGCGTTCACTGGGCAAGTCCGCAAGACATAAAACACACTTAGTATATCAGGGTGACCATCGACCTGGAAAAGTCAGGGAATTTGATCACATTTCTGGATTTTTTAAATTTCATTAAAAATATGCATCTTTCATTTACAGAGTCGAAATAACATCTTTCTTCCAGTTAATACGTATTACAAATTGATTTTAAAACAGTTGAGCGTACTAATGTTAATTTTCAAGGTCAACATGTAATGTTGGTGTCTTTCCACCCCCAAACCCCGTACCAGACTTACCAATCCTAATCTGAGACATTCTTATATGAATGCGTGATAATTCGATTACATAATAGGAAGAAGAAACTGATTAAGAATGTGTCTTGCAACAATTATAAGCTGTAAGAGTGTGGGGCAGTCTTTTAAATGCTCCACATGTTCTCGCTGAAATCTTTCTAAGATCGTACCACCCCTAGCCCGTTGCTTTAGGCGGATACCCTTCAATAATGTTTGTAATTCATAGTGACTGGAAAAGTTGTAAGCTGGCTCTGCAAAACCTGTATAAGTCGGGGAATTTTAAAATTCTGTTTGGCTGGACACCCTGTATAGTAAATCACGGGCTGTATTTTCTCTTTGCAGGTTCATCTCGCAGAAGTTCTGCACCGTTCCGATTCTCTTTGGTCTCTGGTCACTGTACTACTCTCTATATCAAGTCGGGCAGACCTTCATGTGGTATCAGTGGTATGTATGTTGGTAGAACTGACTCTTATCTAAAACATAGTGTTTTAGAATGTTCACTTTATGTCTTAGTGAGCTCCTTTATATTTCGATGACTAATAATGTACACCTAGCGTTAATATAATGGTTACAATCATGTTTAATTTGGTGATACCAACTTAATAAGTTAAAAATTCCAACTTACGTTGTTGGTGTCGCTGCGAATATCGGTGATAGTGCTAGAGGTTAGTGATAGTCAGGGTGAGAAATGTACAGAAAATATTCTAAACACTGTGAAAGGGAATCGTGTTTTAAATGCTGTTTTCTATCAAACCTCGAGTTGGTGGCCACATGATCCAAGACGTCGCTCTCACGGTAGAGCAGACTGCCGGAGATCGAGGTTTGAGTTCATGTCTAGTTCATTAAGGGTGGCTTCTCCATAAATTGTTTGAACTCTACCTACTGACAAACACAGGGAGACAAATTTAAACAATATAATTATGAGGTGTTCTGTCTTACGACAGGTCTATTCCTTTTGTCAGTGAACTAAGACTTTCAATATACCCTGTCCCCTGCCTCCTCCTTCAGCTCCCAGAATGTTCGTCTTTCCTCCGAGTCATCCAATATTTGAATCCTCTTCCTAAGCTCCTCTTTTCCTCAACCTTTCCTTCTATGACGTCGTGCAGAGGACGGTTCCTCCTAAGATCCAGTTTGCTTTGTACCAAAGAACCAAATCCAAAATGGATCTTCTCACCCGCTCTTCTCAGGACGTAGTCATTTGTCCCCCCCCCTCCCCCCCTACCTTAACTAACTACTAGCAGAGTATAGAATCTACACCCTTAAACCATTACAAACATTTTATAATAAAGGTATAATTTTTAATTTAATTATATATATATATATAAAATATGTATGAAGCAGTGCATGTGTGCTGCCCAGTAAATATCGATTTTCTTTCTATGATGTGTAAAAAACCAATTATTATGGTTGCGGTTATCGAGTAGCCACCATGAAAACCTTTCCACAACCATTAATTACAGACATACGCATGTATCTTATCACCAGCTTATTGCAATGTGAATTTCTCAACTTTCTAACAAACAAAAAGTTTATTCCGTTATTCTGTTGTGTTGACTTTTTCCTTGCTTTGATCTAAGATCTCTCTTGAACCTGTCTTGAGTCCGTTATGATAAAGTTATTAGGCTAGCTTCACGGTGGAATGGATCAAGGTAAGCCCGAAGAAATTGGGCACAAATAAAGAATCTCTTGAATTAACATCAAACTCAGGACTATCACAACTTTTGTAAACTATTATTTCATGGACATTCGAAAAATCTTTTTACAAATGTGGTTAATTTCATATCTAAAGTAGTAAATATGAAAAAAAAAAAAATTACGTTTGTAATTATCTAGGTACTACGGCAATGAAGTTTTTACAGGCCTATGAATATGTAATCAAACAGAATGTTTAGTAAGACTTCGTTTCTTAAAAATAACTACAGAATTAGTGTATTTATGATACATTTAAATAGTGTATTGACAGTATGAGAGAGAGAGAGAGAGATAGCGAGAGAGATACAAGAGAGAGAGAGAGATATATGATCTAAGTCATCATCAGCTCCTGTAGCCTCAGGGAAGGTTACCACTAAGAGAAGGACACTTGAGGATCTATTAGCGGCAGCCCTGCTACTCAGGTGTAGGCCACGACAGTAAGTCAATGGTCGAAACAAACCAAGACAAATACACTCTCTAGTGATTTGAGTGCACAAAGTTGTGTAAATAAGCACAATACAATATTTATTGTAACAAGAATAAAGACTATCTAATCTTTGAGTATATTTTATGTATTTTATTGGAGTTTGCTTGGCACATTCAGCTTATAAAGTAGAGTTGTATCTCTATATTTGTAGGGATATACTCCTCCTGGAGGCAGGAGCGCTCTGTATCCTGGTCGCCCCGCTGAGATACCAGGTGCAGTCCAGGCGGCGACCTCTCCCACCATCACCCAGTGACTCTGTGTCCTTCTGGTTGGTTCGCTGGCTGCTGTTCAGACTCATGTTCGCCTCCGGGGTGGTCAAGTTGACATCGGGCTGTCCCACCTGGTGGGGCCTTACAGGTCTGTATAGTATACATTATATTATCTTTGTTTGATCTCTCACCAAGTTCTGAACCACCTATACTTCTGTCCCGAGCTCTGAAAGTTCGTCTCAGTCACGAGGTGAAGGTTCGTCTCTGTCACGAGGTGAAGGTTCGTCTCTGTCACGAGGTGAAGGTTCGTCTCGGTCACGAGGTGAAGGTTCGTCTCGGTCCTGAGGTGAATGTTGTTCCCACAGCCCTGTCTGTTCACTTTGAGTCCCAGTGCCTGCCGACTCCGCTAGCCTGGTACGCGCACCACCTGCCAGAATGGTTCCTCAAGCTGTGCACTGCCCACGCCAGCATCATGGAAGTGGGTCTGCCCATTCTCTTCTTCTTCCCCAACCGGTTTGTCCGGTACACCGGATTCTTCTTGCAGGTGAGCCATTGACAACTTTATAAAACTAATTATTAGTGGACTACATTTCGTTACGTTTAGAAGAAGGTACAATAAACCTTTCCTTCGTGAGAGGTTCCTAGAACCTGTTCCCTCCTTTCCAGCAGCCAGTAATATCCATCTTCAGTCTGTTCCTCTGATAGATGTTTACATTTCATTGTTCTACAGATCTTGACAGTTTGAACACAAATCAAATAGAAGATAAAATACAAACAGTACATTTTCGTAACACCGCGTCTTATTACTTGTTCGGGCTGGACACTGGTGTGTTTAGGGTGAGGAGGGTTGAATTTAGAGGAAGTGCACCTTACCAGGATTCTAACCATGCTCTCCCAGTCATTGTCAGTCCAGTATATTGCGAGAATTACACCTTAGACCATTTGACCACTAACGCGGGTAAACTCCTCTTTCGTGTACCATCATCTGATTTCAAAATTTTATAAATTTGTATTCTTTTTGCCTTATTTTAAAATCGGCTTATAAATGAATTTTAATTGGAATATTTCACTTGAAAAATCAGTCTGTGTGACTGAGTAAAAATTTCTGAAAATATTATATAAATCTTTGAAAGAAGAATTTAGTGAAGCGTTTCTAAACAGGTTTAAATGAAGTTTCCGCCAGCACGCCGGTGTGGTAATGGGGAATGGTTTGTTTTCAGCTGTTCTTGCAGGTGTGCATTATCTTGACAGGCAACTACAACTTCTTCAACCTCCTCACAATGGTTCTGTGTGTCTCACTACTGGACGACGAGTATTTCCGTGCCGTCCCGCACAAGAAGAACTCTTCCGCAGGTATGTAAATATATTATAATCGTATACATAACTTGGGCTTGGTTCCAGCGATCCTGAGATACTTGGCTCGTACAAAGTGATATTAACAGCTAAAGTGCTCCGTTTATGGTTGAATAGTACCATTCATAGCTGTTGGAAATGCAATTGAATTGCATGCTGTGATGATAATTTGATTTATCATATTAGAATTAAATATTATAAAAAAATTGTGCAGATAAACATTTTCTAAGTGATTTTATTTTAGTGCATGGAGTAAAACATGATGGCCATTATATCTTTTCAAGCATTAAACCATTAAAAAACGTTTGAACTTGGATTCAGCCTCACAAATATTTCAAATACTCGATTGGAGTTTGCTTCCCACCCCCCTACGGTTGAGTGTTTGAGTGTCCGTCGCTAACTCCTGTACTGTCGTATTGTTCTAGGTTCCAACAGACGCATGTACTACGCCAGCCAGTTTATAAACGTTCTAGTCCACTTCTTAGTGCTGTACGCCAGTGTGGTTCTCTTCAACATAAGATGGACTCCAAACAACACCCTGGATCTGAATATAGGTACGGTCTGGGTCTGCGCAAGTTTAGTTTTTATAAGTAAAGCTAGACTAAACATTCGCTGGAAATATAAGCAGAATCGGTTTGCGCAGGGCGGCAATTCACACGCTGTTTGTTCACCCATGATGCATTGCAACACAAAACTTAAAACAGCTGATTAACAACTTAGTTTAGAATATTCCCCCGATGGATGTTTTCAAATTATATACCGCTGCCGGGGCACAATCGGATACATCGATACACACTTTCCATCATTGGGTGATTTCAAATCTCCTCACAATGGCCAACAAATATGTCGGCTTGTTTCTGGTTATATAGCACATGTGGTTGACCTGGTGGTCCAGGGGTAAGGTGTCAAACTTCTATGCTGGCGGCCGGGGTTCAATCCTCGGTCCCGGCACAGATTTATCTGATTACCAAACCCTTCCTTCACCTCTGACAAGACATCTTGTGAATGTGGGGAATGCCAGGCCTCC
>CABEEJ010007137.1:0-28612 GCA_901482245.1 Timema douglasi | reverse complement strand
GGGTTATACCACCTAGAATATCTTCTAGAGGCATATAACTTCGATTGTAAAAAAAAGTCGAGATGTCTAATAGGATAAGAGTCCCAGGTTCAAATCTCGGCATGGCTGATCAATTTATTATCATTGTTGAAATTTAGGTTTTCCCTTTCACAGTAGTCATTAAATGACTGAGGGAGTGGTTGTTGTGTATATTCTAGAAATAGTTAGGTTAGTCTGTAAGTCGTGTACTGGTACAATCATTTGATGGTGCATGTTAAATACGCACAGTGATCATAACAATAATATAAATAATATATCAAATGAAATAGCACACTAAGAATACACAGCTAGACAAGCAAGGACAGTTGGTACCCTTGAACCTACCGTTTAATCTCCTTCCCCTCCCAACTCTAGCACTATTTGATATATTCCCTTCACGATAGGTTTTTACCTGGATGACAGTTCGAAAATCATATGTTTAGGTTTTGGGTTGCCAACACTTCTAAAAGGTCACAGTTTTGTTATAAATTTAAAGATCTTTAATTACCTGTTATACATTACATTTAAAATAACGTAAACTCAAGTTCTATGATACTATTTCATTTTTTTAATAATGTCTTTTTATCCAACTCGAAACAATATTTTAAACATAATTAAAAGTATTATTTTTCGTTTTGTAACGTTACTGATTTTGTGTAATATAGTGCACACATCAATAACTTTTAATACAGGCATCGTATTTACTTGGAAAAGAGAAAATGGTTGTCATTTATTACGTACAATACATGAGTTTATGATTATTTTATCGTATTTTGAAATATTTAACTGAATAAAGTATTTTCATCAACTGCGTGTCAGCATCATTGTAAAAAACTTGTTTACCGCTATGTTCAATCATATGGTTTAGATTCGTCAGTCGCCATTTTGAAGCTATGTTCGTTAGAAGTTTTTGTGAAAGTGGTGTTAGTATGCTTTTTTAAGGGGAATAAAACTATAAATAAACTTTGTGTCCGACCTCAAATAAATATATAAATAATATTGGCCTAAATCATTGTGGTTAACTATCACATTAATATATTACCATCTGTTTTCTTTACAGTCATCCAAAGTGATAGATGTCAGCTGTTGGCGTAGTGATATATTAGGGATTACTTCTAGTAACATTTCGAGCTGTCATCCAGGTAGACTTAGCTCGTGAATGACTCCCCCCTAACTGTTGCGACCCCAAAGAACGCGGGTACAAATCAATTGAAGTGAACAGTTTTAAAAATCGGGCAAGTGTTTCTTGACCCTGTAGCGCCCTCTCTCTTCACCAGAACAGCACAAGGGGGGCTGTATTTAACTATTTGACTGGGTAGCAATTGTATAGATCACATAAGCAGCCTTAACGTGGTTTTTAATTTGTTGGAATGGAGTTTTTAGTTTAGATTAGGTTAGGTTAGGTTAGATTAGAGGACCATAAGATTTAAAACATTCTCAAGGACTAAGTTGGACATTTATCTATTCATTTTCCTAAGCTATCTATCCTGATACCCAAAATATATCACGGAACCTAATTCTACAATCTCAATTTAGTTAACATCATTCAGTTGTGTCCTTTATTTACTATAATATAATATAAGTTTGAATATTGTACCTAATCTAAAGTCCTTTTATTCATAATACTAATTCCTAATCCTACTAGTTAGTTCACCCCGGGTATATTACGGCCCCGTTACCTTTCCCCGCTTGGTGTCTCACAGTCCTCTGGATCTAGTAGTCCCCAGATCGGCGAGAGCCCCATCGGGGGTGGGCATCCCCCTATCTACCATCTGGGGAGGCACCCTGCCGTAGATTGCACTCCACTTACTCCTAAATGATTCTACTGATCTTGGATCTAAAACTAAGTTATATTAAAACTAATAATAATAACTAAACTTAAACTAACTTAACCTAAACATTGTCTTCACTCGGAAGCTGCAGGGTCTCATTACGTTTTTATATAGTCCCCCACCTCAACCGATGCTACTTCTGAATGCTCCTCAGCTAATAGCTTAGCATCCCCTGGTTCATCACAGTTTGCACTACTGGAATCCAAAGAGCACCTATCCTCAGCTGAGCTCCGGATAGCCAGGAGTTACAACACGCTCTACCCCCGCCAGCCGGCTCAATCTTAGGTTATCCCTAATCTAATTTATTGTGCCAGTTAGTAAAACTCGTCTAGTTCAGATGTTGGATCACTATCCTAGGTAGCGTCACTCTCGTATTCTCGCACTTCTTCTTGTCCAGTCTCTGTTTGTCCCATTTGTCTCGCCTGTTTCCTATACTCCAACTCAGTTATGTACGTGTCCCTCTCTCGTTTTGAAACCTTGTCTGCGATCGCATCCACCTGTCCACATCTCTCAGTATGTGATATATAGCTACCACCTGGTGTGGTATCTGCAACTCTTCTCTACACTCAGCAGTATACTCACACTCAAATACCATATGCTCAGGAGTAGCCTCTTTTCCGCAGTCACATTGTCCTGAGTCAGTCAGTCACCCAAGAAAGAGGGCCACCTTGTACGGTCCATGCCCAGTTATAATGCACCAACCCTGGGGAGGGGTGCAGGAATTCTAGTCCTAACCTCACTTCTACATTTGGAAACAGCTGGTAGGTTCTTCTACCAGTCACGCTTCCATCCCAATCTTCTTGCCATTCGTTGAACAAGAATCTTCTGACTGGACGGTCATTCACCACTCCCTCCCCGTTATCATAGCCACTCTATCAAGTTTCCCTTTCTTTAACCAGTACATGGCTGCCCTCCTCCATATTTCCAAGTCAAGTGGTCAGATACCCAGGGTTATGCTCGTCGCAACTGTCCTATACGCACCAGAGAGCCTCAGAAGGATGCTCCTCTGAATACTCCTGATTGTCCTCATCATTCTTACCTTCCTCAACTGCTGTGCCCATGCGCTGGCTCCATAACCCACTATAGAGACCAGAAGTGCCTGTTGGTATGGATAGATTAAGAGCATATACAGTCTAAATCTCCCTTGTCCAATACTTATTATGTTATTAATCACTCACTGCCCTTGCACTTATGATATCCACGTTTGCCACGAAGCCACGTTTTTCATCCCACACAACGCCCAGGTACCTGGTCAATCTGCTACGTTTTATCGTCCACCTTCCTATTTTAACTATCGGGTCTCTCCTAAGCACTTCCCTGAACAGCACGTATGTAGTCTTTGCGGGTACCAAACTTAATTTTACTGTCTTACGCCAAGAGTCCAATCCAGCTACTATTGCATTGCTCTTGGCTTCAAGTTTCAATCGGTATTTAGCCTCCACAACAATTAGTTAGTCGTCCACAAAGGTAAACACTCCCACCATTTCTGGAAGCGCCTCGATCTCCAGTAACCCCAGCTTAAGCCTTACGTCCCAAAATATAGGTCCGCAGACCGATTCTTGGGGATAACCTTTGGTTAATTTCTTGATTATAGATATTCCCAAACACCTCAGGTTAGCATATCTGTCCCTACAGTAGTTCATAAAAACTATGTAGAGATTCCCCGGACAATTTATTTCCCTAAGCCTCTTAAACAGCGCCGGCCACCACAAGTTATCGAAAGCTCTACAAATATTCCTATTATATATTTACCACTAGCCCCACCAACAAGGTCCATGACCTCGCATATATCATCCTTCGTGGATCTGCTTCTCCTAAAACCGTACTGCTGTTGGTACTTACCAATAGTTAACGATGTTTTAGTAACGGATTGCACAATATTTTCTCGTGCAATTTCCCACACACATTTAATAAACATATTGGTCTGTAGGACTTGAGGAGCTGTGGATCCTTGTCTTTACTATTACTCAGAATCACCACTTCACTCTACTTCCTCACACTAGGCATCCGGCCTTGTTCCAGACATTTATTACTCAAACACGCTAGAAAGGGCACTGCCTGCTAACTGATCTGCTGAGGTACCTCAACCCTGATTCCTTCAGGGCCAGAAGCCTTCTTGCTTTTCATTCAGACCAATGCCCTCACTATCTCATCCGGGGTCACTGGATTTATTATATCTCGGTTGTAATAATTTTTGAACATATCACTTCTATCCGTCTTATGATCATTATTGTCGTTCATCTCATCGTCAGGAAGCAATGTACTCATAAACAGTTTGGCAGATTCCTCCAACAAGAAGTCATACCTCCATCCGGCGTTCTTAACGTGGAGGTCAATGCTGAGGGTATTATATGCCCAGTCACTACTTGAAAGGGTACTCTCCGGGCGTTGTTCATTAATTCTTATTGTACATAACGCTCCCAGATCTACCTCTCCATGGACTTCAGGGTGGTCTCAAATTCCTCCTTCTTGTTCCTATAAATGGCGAGAAGCAGAGGGCGACCATCAGGGTTGGAGTATTTCTGGTAGCCCCTGCGTGCCGCCCTCGTACTTCCAAATGTCTATACCCAAGGTCTATTATTAAGATTCAATGTTTCTCTTATCACCAGAATCGAACTCATCATGTTTCTATGTACTGAACACGTGAACTCTCTCGCACTAGCATTCACATTCCCGCCTGTTTACACCTCCAGTGGCAACACCAGTACCTCTCTGAGTCTATCCCAATTCGCCTGTTTACACCTCCTGTGGCAACACCACTACCTCGCTGAGTTTATCCCAATTCGCCTTTTTGTTGTCGTATCTCAGTCTTGAACCTGTCCCTCCATCTTCAGTCAGCTCTCTACCTATCTCAAAGGTGATCGTGTTGTGGTAACTAGTGGTCATTCCATTCAGTACTTTCCAGTTACTAAACATCTCCATCGCGTCCCTGTTACAGAGTGTCACATCTATATTTAAACTGGCTCCAGCTCTTCCCAACTAATTGATTCAATACTTTCGATTTTCTCGCAACTATAGCCTCTTCAAACTTCTCACCCCTCTTGTACGATTTATATCCGCCTTCCATCTGATCTTAATAGGGTGTAGCTGAACCACAAAGATGACCTTGAATTCTCATCAGACAGATATATTATTGGAGTTCCTTTGTAAGTGTCATCTACCACTTCCATCTGATCTAGGTACGGTTCAATATCCTCCCTGAACTGGAGATACATATTGACTAGGATGACAGCGCCTATTCCCAATCTAATTTAGATGCAAGTGACCTTTTCGTTGCAATATTGATCCACCTTTATTACCGTAATATAATAATTAAAAACCACTATTGAACTCATCGATGATTTGCCTACTGTTACCATTCGTGCAGTAGCTGTAATTTGCTGAATCCTACCACCAACTGTACTATAAGGCTCTTGTACGCATACAATATCCAACTGAAGTTCCTCTACCACTTTCCTGGTCTCATCCATAAGGTCCGTACTCAGCAGAGCGTTTAACTGTCCAATATATATTGTTTGATAAACCATCACTGAGTATGCTTGGAAACATAGTATTTGGGCCAAACCTTCTTCGAATCAAACGCTATGGGATTGTTGGCCTTCAGAAAGTGTTGGTAAATATCCTCAACATTCCTCCTTTCGAAGATCTTTTTCACCTTGTCCAACAGTAGTTTAGCAACTGTTGGGACGCGGGGGGTTCATCGATCTGAGCTGGATCGTATCTAAAGCTTCAGGGGTAGGGAAATCTATGGATCCTCCCTTATCATGACCATTCCTGACCATATTTCTCATCTCCAGATGGAGAATTTGTTGCTCCTCCAGTCTTGAAAGTTGGAGGGTCTCCTGGAGATTATCATACATCTGGCCCTGGTATAAATGGTCAGCTTGACCACTCGGTTTGTTTCCTTCTTCTACCACTGCTCTATCCTTTTACCCTTTAGTTTCTTCACTTCTTTAGCAAATTCTACTGGTTCTTCCACCGGATGTTCCTTACCTCCAACTCCTTTAGTTCTCTCCCCAGTTTTCTCTGTCATTCTACCATGTACAAGTATGGGCCCCTTCTTCCAATATTTCCACTTCGCATTATCCCAATTTTTACGCCTTTCTTTGTGTTTCTCCGTAGTCGAGGTCACCTCATGCTTCAAAGTCAAGGTCACTACGTGCTTCCACTCCTCTCCTTTAAACTCACTATTATTTCCAGACTGTAATTCAACATTACTGTTGCCATTCTCACCCTATAGTAAGCTGCCCTCCTTATATTCCTCTTCGTCCTTGATGGGGAGTTCCTTTTCCTACTGCTCGACTTTACACTGCCTCCGTCATGTCTGTCCCTGTCCATCCTCTTAAGTTGGTCAAGTATATGTTGTACAACCACAGTCAACCTCCTTATGTCTTCACCCATTATATTCAGTGTTTTGAATCTGCCTGTCCAAGTGAAGCTGATAAGTGGGACATGCCCTCGTGTTCGGATATTTTCAACTGTCCCTACCCTTGTTACGACAGGGAATACACTTTTTATGCGTTCTCTTTACAACCCTTCATTTCATGTCTCTCCATACCTCAACTCACACAGACAGACTCTTTCCGCGCCCCTCCCCCCAACCTGATCCCGATGGGAACACCCGCGGCCCCCCCTCCTCTCATGAAAATCCTGGATTCGCCCCTGTAATGTACAAATATTTCCCCTAAGAGGTTAAAGGAAAAACATCAACTTTTTGAAAGACTTAATTATTTGCTTACTCTATGGCATTAGAGAATTATTGCGTTTAAACTTAAGTAGTATATCTTTACAACTAAAGCTCATAAAATTGTATTAATATATTTGCCAATATCTCCGAAACTACTGGTTTTATAAAGATATATTTCAAATAAAAGCTTTAAATGTTTAAGAGAACTTGAATTTTACAATGATAGGTTATTTAGTATCTCAAATAGTTGCGGAGATAGACATTTTTGCTTCTGTAAAGAACTCTAAAAATAATTTTCATGGGAAAATAAAACAGCCATTTTATTTATAATCTTAATCAATGCCTAAAAATGAATTTTAATCAAATCGTTAAAGTCGATTTTGAGAAAATTGAATTTTTCTCTTTTCATCCTTTAGTAAACTGCTCTTAATTTTAGGGTTAGAGTCTAACCCTTCTTTCACCTCTGACAAGACGTGAATTAATCACAACTTGTGAATGTGTGGGATGCCAGGCCTTCACCGTAGTTCGGATCCCACGTTAAATTGTAGGTTCTCCATTACATCTCACAATCACCCTACCAGTACACATTAGCGTAATTGCGGCGGGTAGTAAGACGCGGTGATAATAATAATAATAATTTCGGGTTAGATAGACACACAGATGGCATTGCAAGAACCACTTGATCGGATTCGGAGGGTCATCAAACGTCGACATTCATCAAAATCTTTATTTCAATTTTTTTGACGATCACAATACTAGCGCTACCTGTAGGGTAGCGAGAAAGTAAAGTTATTGAAATTGAGTCCCCAATGGTCGTATTAAAATTTCAACTTCCGGTTAAAATTTTCAAAATTTTATTAGGGGTTGCACATCTTATGGTTATCACATTGCTATTAAATTCCTCATTTATTAATTTTGAACAATAAATTAGGTAAACGCTCACTATTGAGTCTAAAATGATAGAATATTATCATTATTATTATTATTGTTATCACCACGTCTTACTACCCGTTCGGGTTATACGCATCTTACGCTAATGTGTAATGGTAGGGTGATAGTGAGATGAAATGGAGGACCTACAGTTTAACGTGGGATCCAAACCACGGTGGAGGCCTGGCCTTCCCCACATTCACAAGATGTGATCAATACACATCTTGTCAAAGGTGAAGGAAAGGTTTGGTAATCAGATAAATCTTTGCCAGGACCGAGGATTGAACCTCGGCCGCCAGCACAGAAGTCTGACACCTTACCTCTTGACCATCAGGTCACCTTATAAAATGATAGAGATAGATCATTGCTGTACACACATTTCTCCTAAGAGGTTGAAGAAAAGAGAAAATACAATTTTCTAGACGTACACATTTCTTACTCTATGGCATTAGAGAATTATTGCATTAAAACTTGGGGAAGTAGTATATCTTTACAATTAAAGTTCACAAACTTGTATGAATATATTTGCCAATATCTCAGAAAATATTGGTTTTATTAAAATATACTTCAAATAAAAGTTTTTTTGTTTAATATTACTACAATTTTGCAATGATAAGTTATTTAGTGTCTCAAATAGTTGCGGAGATACGGAAATTTCTGCTTCCGTAAAGTACCCTATAAGTCATTTTCATGGGAAAATTAAAATAGCAAATTCTATTTATAATCCTAATCACCGCGTAGATACGAATTTTAATCAAAATCGTTAGAGCCATTTTTGATAAAATTGAGTTTTTCTATTTTCGCCCTTTACTAAACTAATCTTAATTTTAGGGTTAAACATACACACAGATTTTAAAAAAACATCACTTTTTAGGGTTCGGGGGGGGGTGTCATGAACCGTCGACATCCATCAACATCTCGAGCTAGATATTTTACGGTCGCAATACTTAACCTTTAGTGTTAAAAAGGTTTAAAAATATATATATATATATTTGCATTTAGCTTGAACGTTATTGGTTTTATAGCAATATGTTTGAAATAGTATATTTGTATTATAAATAGACTTACATATTTTCAATGATAAGTAATTTCATATCTCAAATAGTTTACGCGATGTTATAAAAAATGAGAATTTATGCATCAAACCAGAACCCTTAAAGTCATTTTGCCGAGAAAATGAGGGTGAGAATTTTGTTTATAATAGTGAACAATGCTTAGAAATTAAATTTAATCAAAATCGATTTTTTTTTCTTGACACCCTACAGTAAGCTACCCTTAATTTTAGGGTTGGATATCCAATTCCAAAAATCCCTCGCGGCAACACTATGAAAACCCCAGATAGTAAGTTTCAGACCGATCGCTACAATAGTTTAGGCTTTAGTCCGAGGTACAAATAGACAGACAAACGGAAATTCAAAAACCACTTTTTCGGGTTCAGGGGGTCATTAAATGTCGAGATTCATCAAAATCTCGAGCTCAATATTTTGACGATCACAATAATTTCTCTATCTCTAAGACAGCGAGAAAGTAAAAAGAAAGAAGAGTAAAGCATATACAAAATGTTCGGAAACTCTTAGCCCAAATTGCACATGTAGCTTGTTTGAACCAAAAGTAATACAACATCTTTATACAATTATATCTGGAAAACTTTGCTAATACCATTAAATTGTGCTCAATGTTTCGGCATCCAGCGCCGGGAGAGTAAAGCTGTTCAAGCATGCGTGTACAGCAAGTTGCATATGAGCTGGGTGCGCGCCACCTCACATGCAATTATGGCAAGCACTTTCTATGCTGTAGGGCGGTTAATGATGGCCCTAAGAGCCTATTCCCAGTTCTAGATGGACTATTGTGTTGTTTGCTATTAATTGTGGTATGTTCTGCTGCCATTCTCCAAGATGTCGAGCTGTGTAGTGCCAAGCGCCTAACTTTTACCACCTATACAACCTGTTGTACACGCATGCTTGATAGTCTTTGCTTTCCCAGCGCTGTTCGCCAAAACTTAGAACACAATTCAATGGTATTAGCATACTATAGTTTCCAGATACATACAATTTTAAAAATTTGCTAGGAAAGGTCCACTCCAAATAGATTCTCGGTGCATATAGTTTTCAAAAAAATTCCAGGCATTGACATTTCCAAATAACTCTTAAAACATCCGATTTTTAAAAGTTTTCAGACTAGGATCATTCCAATAAGATATTTTAAAAATACAAATTTTCTAAAAAATTTCTGGAGATGACCACTTCAAATAACTCCTAAAAGCATCCAAATCCCCAAAATTTCTGCTAAAGACTTCTTCAAATAGCTTATAAAAATAATTTGCTTTTCAAAAATTGGGGAGGAGGACCACTCTAAACGACCTTTAGGGACATCTAGTTTTCAAACTTTTTCGAAGGGTGTGGGAGGTAGGGGTTAAATAAATTCCGTAAAAAAGTATTTTTGTTGCTTGCCCTCACCTTCACAAACAAGGCTCCGCTGCTACTGTTAATATTTACTGCTTGTTCCTCCTTGCTCCTATTATATATATATATATATCTTAGCAGTAGCGTCTGGTGACCTAAAATATGTCCGGGCAGACGAAGATAATACATGCTGGTTATCATGTGGTCTAAGGCGTCTGATTCTTAATATTGATTGTAGATTGAGGAAGAGCGGTCTTGACCAAATGGATTGGGGAGAATGGGGACATATGTTATTTACCACTGTGTTCTTACCATACTCTTCCCACGCTAACGCTGGTACCCTTCTTCTAATGATATGATCCTCATTCTTATCTTTTATACTAGTTCATTAAATACCTTAGTGCTCACAAAATAAATATACTCCAATAAAAAAATAGTTCACATTTTATAAAGTCTAATGCAAAAACCAAACAAATTCAGTTTTATAGGATTCCTAATGTGAAGTGACATTTGTTCGTGGCATTTATTTCTAAAATAATGTTCTGTTTAGTATGGTTTGTTTCTGCTATATTTAAAGGAGCAACAATCAGACAATTCAAGAAGGGCACTTACATACCTTGATATGTTTACCTGTCCTTGTGTTGATATTTATTTGGCTAGTCTTACACTGTAATCCGACACCTTAGCTAAGCCGGTAGCGTGTCTGCCTATTTAGTTAAGGGTCCCGGGTTCGATTCCTGGCATAACAGAAAAATGTATCATTGGCAAGATATGGGTTTACTAATTCACATTAACGGCCGGGGACTGGTTGTTGTGCCTATTCTAGTCTTAAGTTAGATTATAAGGCATATGAAGCTACGACAGGCCTGTCAAGCCGGCAGTGGACAAATGTGTGGCTTGAATAAGAAACTGACAACAGTAATGGATGTCAAGTTCTATACTGGACGTAGCAGTAGCGTCGATAATAATCTCTACAGCAGGTCTGATCTATGCGTACCAAATAGTCTACCTCTCGAGCGGTACGTGTTTAAATCTTCCTTCGTAGTGAATATCTGCTTCCATTTCTGTTTCTCATCCTGATGTAATGTGTGTTCCAGGGCCAGAGTCTTGGGAGAGATTCTTTAAAATGTCCGGCGAGAGGCCCCGTGGGTCTGAGCTCCCCCTTTATCCTGGGAGTATTCCAAATGAGACACAGCACAACAGAATCATGGCACTTATGAATAGAACGGGGTACGTTTATATTTATTTAAAATACGAAGAAACTTAAGTGATAGTTTGATGGATTAAATAGCCATGCTATTGTATTTGTTATTATTATTATATAATAATAATAATACCACGTCTTACTACCCGTTCGGGTTTATACGCACTTATGCTAATGTGTAATGGTAGGGTGATTGTGAGATGAAATGGAGGACCTACAGTTTAACGTGGGATCCGAACCATGAAGGCCTGGCATTCCTCACATTCACAAGATGTCTTGTCAGAGGTGAAGGAAGGGTTTAACAATCAGATAGATTATTTGTTAGTAACAGTTCGAGCCGCATCTTACTATTATATGATTAAAATTTACACCTGAACACGGGAAATGAACCCGGAACCTTTGGTTTAGTACGCCAACTCTCTGACCACTAAGCTAACCAGGAGCTTCCATAATATAAAAATAGAAATAATAGCTAAATGTTAACATTCTTTCTTCTAATCCATTCATTATAACATTCATACATTCATCTAAGTGTTAAATTACTGGCCAATGGCCTGGTCATTAAGTTCATCCTATAGTTAATTAGAAATGGTTCCTAGCCACCAATAAGCAGTATTAGAGCTATAAAAAAAAATCTCAATTGAAATATAGATTTTTNCGAAATTATCTCGAATCTCTAATATCTCTAGGGATTTGAGGGATCCAGGGTCTCATCATTAAAAATAATATCACTGTTCACGATTTCACGGCTAGTAAACACAGTTATAGCACGACCGAGTATGTACGGTGTTGAAAATGCATGCTAGGTTATTTTTATTTCCCAATATTAATAATAAAATAACCCGCTTCGATGGCCACTTGGTCCAAGGCGCTACCCTCATCTGTCGGTGACGAGGAAATTAAATCCGAGATAGATCTAAGAGTGGCCTAAGTATAAAATTACGTGTCTTAGTTACCAGTTAATTTTATGAAAAATGAAGTTTCATTCATCTATAATACTCTCTAAAGCAGGACTATTCAATTGGTTATCCAAGCGGGCTGCTCCAAAAATCATAATATTTGGTGGACCAGACATTTAATTCAATCTGGCAGTAATTTGGAGCGTGGAGCGCTGTTAGATGATACTGTTGTAGTTTAAAAGTATCTTAAATATAATATTAATATATTTCAGTGAAATTAAAAAATGTAAATGTTAGAATAGGACTAGGCCTAGTATATATTAAAAAATATATCGTGTCAAAATCATTTAAACTCAAATAATCATTATTAAAATATAAACCATTAATGTTAAAAATACAATAATACTAATTACAATCAAAACACTCCGCTATTACTATGAATAGCGCACGAACAATAAGCCAGGCAAATATCAACTGGCGAGACATCTGCTGCTGTTGGGTGGAGGGGAGAAGAGGCGTGAGTCACTCTCAGCCACATGCACTGTTCAAGGTTAGAAGCAATAATATGTTATTTTGCTCAGCCGTTATGTGGTGGGGCTCGGAGGGGGAGATACCCGGTCTAGAGTCGGGGACTCACCCCACTGGTGAGTAAGCTCGCACCCCCTTGTGAACACACGGTGTTGGTGGTTGCCAAGGACCGAGTAGGACTCACCTCACTGGTGAGTAAGCTCGCACCCCCTTGTGAACACACGGTGTTGGTGGTGCCAAGGACCGACTAACACTGGGCTTGCAGCTTCCCCCACCACTGATTAGAGACTGAAGATCTCTCTGGCCGGTCAAGGTCAGGCGCCTCTACATGCCATCTGAGCTATACGACACATCCTCAGTGATACAGAGGTCCGTGAAGTTGGCAGCACCATTAACGGCACAAATTCTGAAACCTATGCCAATATTTAGTGCTGAATTTGTGCCACAAACATATCCTATCCCCATAATTTGTGCCGCCATAGTTTTTGTGAAAACTTAAAAAAACAGTGGGTGCTGCTAGCAGCACCCATAACGGCACACGGACCTGTGATACAGTAGTTGAACTTTCAATCCACCAGCCAATCTGCAGAGCTCAGCGGGCCGCCAATTGAATAGCCCTGCTCTAAAGTGTTTGAAAAAATAGAAAATCCTTCTGGAAAACTTGGAGAACACCAGGAATTTTGTATCAAGAAAATAGTGGCAGCCCTGAAACTAAACTATGATTCAGACGACCTCTAAGGCCAAGTATCCAGCGACTCAGCAACATCATCCGCGCACACACCAACTTGTATCCGGACTCAAGTTTCCACCAATGTTTCGCGTCCACACCGAGCAGACGCATCTCACCAGTCCTCGTTCCTTTCGCGATGAATCCGCACATCGCTGCTGGTGTCACTGCCGCTTTTTATATAGTTAAATGTCTTCAAAAGCGAAAAATACTTTGATGAAAAAATGAGTTTTTAGGTCAACGAGGGGAGAATTATGGCGACTGTTTTCTGTCAGATATATTGTTGAATGACGGATCCGCATTAAAACAAATCTTGTAATGATGAAGAAACCTGGTTCTTGCAAGTGGTTGCTCCGGGTGCAACATTTCAATAGAGAAGGCAGTGGCTATTTCCCGTACAGCCTGTAGAAACAGTGTGCAGATTGCTAACTGGACAGCTTTAGATTTACTTCGGAAGCTGCAAGAGAGTTTGGCTCACTTTGTTGTGACATTAAGAATATTTTTAAATATCACACTTTCAACTCCAGTTGTGAAAGAAGTTTCTCAAAATTTAAATTAATCAAAACGTGTCAGAGATCCACCATGGGTCAAGAAAGACTGAGTAGCTTAGCAATACTGTCAATTGAAAGATATTTCAATGTAGATTTCAATACTGTTTTTGAAAAATTTGTATAAATTAAAACAAGGAGATTTTAATTTAATTTTACTTTAATAAGTCAACATTTTCTTAAAGTACATTACATGTGCTTAGGAGCCAAGAGGTTTAATTCTGAGTTGGAAGGGACTCAAGGAGTGATAAGGGTCCACGGTTTAGGGGGCGCAATACTTTCCTTGCCCCTGGAGCTGGAAACCAACGCTACGCCACTGTTTGGTAGCACCCACAATTACAAAGCACGATACCAAATTTTGGTCTTAAATGGTAACGTAATCTGTAGTAACCATAAGAAAACCACCACCAAAATACAAAAGGAAACTTTTGTTGACAAGGACGCGGAATAGAAATCTACTTGATTATATTCGAAATTTGTCCACTGATGTTTGCGCGTGGGTCCACACCAAGAGGTTTCCCCCATTAGAGGTGGGAGACCGACACACCGGCAACATTCTTTGATATTTTACCGCCGAGGAATGCCAGGCCTCCACCGTGGTTCGGATTCCACGTTAAACTGTAGGTCCTCCATTTCATCTCACAATCACCCTACCATTACACATTAGCGTAAGTGCGTATAACCCGAACGGATAGTAAGACGCGGTGCTAATAATAATAATAATAATAATAATAATAATATTTTACCACCGAACCTCGGGAAACAACGTTGGTCGGCGGGTGCTAGGCTTTACGTTGCCGATATAGTGACGATAAAATTCAACTCATTATTCTTCATTTATTTATTTAAAAAAATGCAATTTAATTTTAATTAAATATAATAATATGTGACATTTTAGGGTAGGGGAATTACACACTCCTGGGCCTCCCTCCACCTTGTCTGCAATAGTTCATACTATTATAATTACGACTCGATAAAAATACATACTTATCTTTCATTTAGACCTAATATATTAAAACTATGCACAAGCTCCTCTCTCTCTCTCTCTCTCTCTCTCTCTAGGTACTCCATCACACAAGTAAATGGGCAGAGGATATATGGACCTCCTCCTGATTGGATGGGGCCCCCACCTCCCAAGGGGTGTGAAGTGTTTGTGGGGAAACTTCCTCGTGACATTTACGAGGACGCTATCATCCCACTCTTTGAACAAATAGGAAGAATTTACCAAGTGCGACTGTTGATGGATTTTTCTGGAACCAACAGAGGGTGAGATTATCAATTATTATTATTATCAGGTCTGGCACGGGACGTAGGCCTGGACTCCGAACCAGGTGGACCAAGTTCAACCCTGAAAAGGAATTCTAAGGGTAGATTTTCACTTTTTCATGTATTATCTTCTCTCACTATATATAATGGTCCATTTATTTAAAATTCACTCTCCTCATCTTGTTCTTTCAGATTATCTAATTTTTTATTAATTAGTAAGTAGAATATAATTATTACTTTTTTTAAATAAAGAGTTATGTTTTAATACACTACATTTATAATATTTTAGATCAGTAATAAAACCACTTAGACTCTTGTGGTATACTAAAAGCGTTTGTGTTTAAAAAGAGTTTGAGATAATTTTATTAAGTATAAATTCTACACTTAAGTAATGTGGAGTATCGCTAAGTAGTGCAGTTATTTATAAGCCCCTATTTTTCTAAGAGAACCTACTATTTATAATATTTTGGCAATAGATTGCTAAAATGGTAAAATTGTCACATTAACTATTTAGCGTGTGGGATGTTGAGGGTATTAAAGAACTATTGGAACATTTAAAATACTGAGTAGAGAGAAATACCCAGTAAACGACCAAACGTGTGAGTCGGGGTGTAATTTAATATCTTAGTGGTGAGGGCTGCTGAGGAGCTTTCTTGTGGCGCGAATTATGTTGCGTCCTTATTTGTCCGAATATTCCTGCTCGATAATGTCCATGAAGTCTCAATTCATGTCCTTCCAGGAAATGGGTTGGTTCCAAGGGTTTTGGTCATGGGAAGGATGGCATCGGAGTGGGTCCAGAGGGGCCCTTTTTGGAAGAACTCTGGTAAAGATGAATGGCTGTCAGAGGTCTCTGGGTCAGGGTGTTATACAGCACTCAAACTTTTTAATCCCGATGTATGTTGAACACCAGACTAAATGATTTAGTGCATCATCTAGATATTTTGATCAATAGTGTGGGTGTATTTGATTAGCAAGAGCAGGCTTGCATAGTAGCGATATCCAGGTCAACATTTTGGATCAAAACTGTATTGATGAGTTAGGCAGGTATTCCAAGCTATTTTTATGGTTTGTATCTTTTAGTGATGGATAGTACTCTTTCCCAAAATGTTGTATACTCTTTGTATACATTTTTATTAAGTACGCAGCTGTTTCTATGGTACACATTTTTCTACATTTCCACCTTCAGCGCATTGCTTTGTGTAAGAGCTGCTTAGAATAGAATTAATTGATTCCCTTGATACAACCATGTTCGGTTGCTCTTCTTGTTCACAAACTATAATTGAATCTCCAAAATTATCATAAAATGTCTCCTTCATCCAGTTTCGAACATAGGCTTCCTCGCCTGATCCCTAGAGGAACCTTTGCATCATTACGTGTTAGAGAGAGATCATAGCATGTTTGATAAATACTTCCTTCTTTTCGTTAAAGGTCGTTCAAGTTTTGTCTTTTTATTTAAATCAGATTTAATTTTGTAATTCTGTGGTATTTCTTAAGCTGTGGGGAAATGTGTGCTGTAGGATCGCTGATAGACACAATAGGCCACTAGTAGATGGTGTTCTAAATACTTCAATCAGCATTTTACTTTCAAAGAACAATTGTCACTATTTATTCTTTAACAAGCATATTTAATTGTTTTGGCAAACGAGGCTGTCTTAACAGAAATGTACTGCTACTAGTGGGCTCACCCCTCTCATTACTGAAATCCACAAACTGTGGTCAGAAAAATCAGTCCATTCTGCTATCAAAGGGTCAAACTGATGACCAAATACTTCTTTTTAGTCTTGATTTATCCCCTTCTTTATTTTTCTTTCTTGAATTGTATATGGCCGTATTTTTTTGTTTATAAATCGTTGACGGCAAGAAGAGTGTACATTATCTCCAATATTGTCACCTCTTAGTTTGCTAACATTGTTTAATTCAGTAGCAACTCTAAGTTGCTTTAGAACAATTAAATCGCCAGCTTCATTGCCTTTCTTGCAAACTAAACACAGGCTTGTATCATGTTACATGCTTAGTTATTTTATTTTATACTTTCATGTTCATAGGCTAACTTTTTCCATCCAATATATTTAATACCCTTTCAAAGTATACATGAAACAAGAAGTAAATTATTACAATATGTCAAACTTAAACACTTTCTATCCTAGAAATAATGAAAATAAAAACAAGCTCAAAAAAAACTCGAAAATCGTGCTTTCAAATGAGTGTCTTTCTTTTAAAACAAAAATCCCCAGTTTGCTAGTAGGTCATTTAGAAAATTTAGCAAATGGTAACTTTCCCTTTGACAAATGTTGTCAACCTTTTGATATGTTATTAAATAGGACGTTCCAAGAGAGGTACTGCTGGAATTGCTTGTATTGCAATTTATTTCGGGTTAAAACTTAGTTTTCCCGGACCAAGGAGATTTTGTGAGAGAATATGTAGGATTATATCTTTTAATCTATTTTTAATTTACTTTAACTGTATACAAAATTATGTTTCATTATTAAATATGATTTAACAATAAAAATAAAAACTTAAATGGGAGATTAATTGCTAAAACTATGACAATAACAACACTTAATACACTATAAAGTCATGATAAAAATACGAGTATTAGTGAACCGTAAGAAAGGTAACAGGTTGTTATAGCCTCGGTATTAACGGTTGTCAGATTAGCCAGGATGGGGTGATGGAGTAGGTATAATGGGGCCTGGCTTTCCTCCTCTTCTTCTAGCCCAAATATTGGGCATGACAGTGATGATCTCTGATCCTGAATGCTTGTCTTGCCAAACAAGAGATTCCATTAGAGTGATGATTTACTCGTTCCTGGTTAGCGTGAACTGAAGGGCGCTTAAAGATGTGGCTAGATCGATTATAAGTGGGTTTACAGATGTGGTTAGAGTGACCTGAAGAGCGCTTACCTAGGTAGTTAGAGCAGCCAAGATGGGGCTAAAATGATGAAGTAGGTGTGGTAAGGTTTATTGAGACAGACTTGAGAGAGGCGAGAATTTGTCTTCTCTGAAGGATCGACCATTCTTAAAGAGGCTTAGGCGCATTTATCAAGATCTAATGATCCTGGTGTAGCAATTATTGCTACAAGGTATCCTAAATTGGGTTAGTCAATCAAAACATCACTTACCCAATCTGACCAACCAGACTAGCGCGCGGAAAAGAACCACACGTCCACACACAATAACAACATGGAAACATCTGAGAAACCAAGTCTAGTGCTGCATCTTGCCACTAGATACCACCACCACCCGTCTCAATAACAACATGGACATGTAGAAAAGGATAGAAACTCCGAGGCCTTGCCAGAAGACTATCGAAGCTTCTAATACCGCGCACTTCCCCCTCTCCGTGTGTTTGAACTCTGTGATCCCCCACCCTTGTATAATCCCGTCTCGAGAGTTCGATGAGTTTTGCACCATATAAAAGACCATCCATCAAGAAAGAGACCACTTTTGGATTAGGCTCGGACACTAAGACTAAGCTTAGGCTTCGAGGACATACCTATACAATGTAAGGAGAAATTCTATTTCGAAACAAATATATAAATATTGTAATCTTTCTAAATTCCCTTTTGATCTTTTTACATGTAAATATTGTTTTTGATATGTTATATGAA
Source organism: Timema douglasi (assembly GCA_901482245.1). Lineage (NCBI taxonomy): Eukaryota > Metazoa > Arthropoda > Insecta > Phasmatodea > Timematidae > Timema > Timema douglasi. The sequence continues at coordinate 9,961 of CABEEJ010007137.1, read as the reverse complement.
TCTTCGTTCGTTTTACTGAACATTGAGTTTAACTTCATTTATGTTACGTATGGATTGTAGGGAAATATTACTTTACTTAAAATAAAAATAAATAATGTGGGGAAGTTTATTCTAATGTTAATTTTGAATTTTTTTTTAATGTTAGTTAAATTGTGCGTATCAACTTTAATAGAATTATTTAAATTAAGAATTGTGTTTCAACGCTAGTTGATTTAGTATCAATATGGGGAAGTTAATTTATAGTTTTAGGTCCTAGCTATTCAAGTGTTAGAATGCATGACGTTGATAACTATTCTTATCTATATAACTTTATGTATCTAGCTTATGAGTTATTTTTCATAGTTATAGAAGATTGGCAGAGTGTTAATAATGTTTAGGGCAGAAAATTTTAATAATAAAGTTAGGAATTACCCTTAACTTTAATTAATGGATATCTAAGTTTATTTATCAGGATTTTGAAATTAGTATAACATCTACTTGTGGAGGATTCCGTAATAAGTTTTTGTTGTTTATTTGTGGAGACGTCATGCGTAGGCTAGTCTCTGATGGGGTAGCCACGGAACTTTAATGCTGTTAGCTAAAATTTTGACTAGCACTAAAATAGGTCATAGTGGAGAAATCTCATTTAAGATTATATGTTGTCATACGCCATATTGATAATGCTATGCATTGAAAGTTAATTCACGTATGTTCATGGAAAGTTTTCTTGTAAAAAACAATAAACATAGATTGTGATTATTGCACTTCAGCCTTGACGGATATTATATTGATAAAAGATTATTTAAAGAAGTGTTCTGTTCTTTAATAAGATGTTGGCTGAAATAAAAGCAAAGTTTTCTTTAAGACTTGAACTTTTTACTATTCTAGTTATGCCGTTTATCCCTAGGTTTAGATATGTATAATTTTAAGGTCCCTTATAACTTAGCCTTCGACCTCATCATATTAAAACTAAATTTATTTCTGAAGGAGGACAATGATATTTCCCTCCTTCTAGGAGTGAGTGGCGTGCGTTGGAGACGGGTTGTGTTCCCTGCTATATTTCACAACAAAAAACATAATGTTAGTTACACTACGCACTCCTACTTATCGAAAATTTTTGATAACACTAATGTAATTTTATTGTATTGAGTCCCTCTAATTCAAGAGCTTGGATTACACTGTAAGGCGAGCACGAGAACAAATTATATCATGCACTGACCAATTGGTCAAACCATGATACTAATTGGACCTGTAGAGGTGAGTTGTTGCATTTCACAAATGTTTCTGAAACAAACAAAGAACATATTACTATTAGTAAAGGAAACTAAAAATTCCAAACCGAATAAGGGTTATATAATTGTGTGGGGAAACTACGCTCCGGGGGCCAGGTGAGAATCTTCCACTGACCATCATTTACACATATCGCTTATCTGAGCAGGGTTTTGAGGCGTCTGTGGCACCCACCAGTTTCAACGATTTAGTTTCAATGCCCCTGAATAAGAGGATCGGTGGCATTGTGCAGATTGTCGTAGAAGTATTGAGAAATATTCAAGAAAAGGACCTTGATGGTGGAAATATTCAAGTTCTGGCGCAGAATCTCGTTGCAAACGTACCGGGGGCGTTCACAATGATTCTTAGGCAGCGGTTCTGGAACGCCTCCATTCTCCTCATATCCTCAGTACGGATTATTCTGACATGGGACATTCTTCAAGGTCTTACATAAGAAATTATACACATATTGTACATTTTAGTAGTGAACCTTAAGCTTAGAGAAATCGTAGTTTACGCGAGTTTTTATAACAGATACACAAAACCACTCATACATTTTTCACTATATGAAAGCTTAAGCCCACTTAAAAATGTTTGTGTCACCTTGTGTGCAAACAAACAAAAAAGTATTAATAAAAATACAAGGGTAATATTTATGACTTCCTATTTATATTTGTTTGGTGGCCTTAAGCCTCAGTCCATCCTGCTTAAGATCATGCACAGACACAGTGAATTATCAAAGGTCTCCGATCATATTCATCTCCGCCTTATGCAATCATTTGCTAAAGAATACTTCTTCATATTGAATTCCATTAAAACACAATTTATTTTTAAACATATAAAATACTTTCTTTATTAAAGTCTAATATGTCATCAATATTTATCACTTTCAAATTGTTGTTAAAGTTTTCCGGTTCTAAGAAGCCTCCTTTAAAGTGAGGGCCTGAACCATAGCTAATGTAGCCTCCCCCCCCCCTAAAGACGGTTCTGTGAGATTAAGTTCTAGTAGCTAATTGTATTTGTTGGCTTATTATTCATTTGGTTTGATGTACAACTAAAATTTTAATTTCCATATGTATCATCCAAAAGGGGCAGATGCCACAAAATACATGGAAAAACTTAAAACTAAAAATATGGGGGAGTTTAACCCAGAGCGAGTGCCGAGGAGTTCTAGGTTGTAAATGCACCCAGACAGCACGAGACTGCAGCCTTCTTAAAGTTCGTATAAAACTAAAATGTTTGGAGAACAGTCCTTGGGAAAGATGGGGCATATATTAGAAAGATACCAAAACTGATTAAGGAAGATTGACATTTATTAATAACGCCCAATAGTTGCGTAACATTTTAAACCATAGTATACAATATAAATTGGTAAAAGAAACTAATGAAATATTCCATTTAATGTTTAACATAGTATTCTATACATGCGTATAGCGTACGCGAGACAAAATTAAAGCCTCTATAAATATAGTCATATGGTGCTATAAAAATAGGTAACTCAATAAGGTAAACAATATCTCTATCTTGAAGAGGCGCCCTTCTAGTAACGCTAAATATTTAAATATTTTATATTTTTTTTGTATCAAATATTTAAATCCTACATTTACTATAAAAGGTTTGCTAACAATAAAAGGAGCTTTGTAAATGACAATAAACCATCTCAACTTAGCCAATGAAAGATACTCCTTTAAGATTTAACATATTACAAACAAAATTTAAATATCTAATCGTTAGCCATGAGAAATGGCGCCAAAAAGTTGTTTTGGATACAAATTTATTCTCAGACAAAAACCCATAATAAACTCACGTCATGACCCAAAAAAAGGTATTCGTGAAAGTTATTAAAAATTCCTAAATACATTATGACAAAAAAACTTATCAAACCTATCGTAATATAAATAACATTATTTTTAATAAGGCGCAAAGACCTAGTAATACAAAAGCGTAAGGGAATGCTCCTAACCATACGACGTAATTATATTAATTTTAAAAGTGTGGCCAAAAAGAGAATTTAGAAAAATAATTAAGATATAAAAGTTCCATAAGCCGAAACAGAATTTTGATCTTACATTTTTTTGACGGAGAAAGCCGGAGCTTATGTTAATCCTGCTAAGACACAGGCCCAATTGTGCCTATATCGATACAGAGAGTAGAATTTATACACAACTCAGTAGTGGACGAAAGGAGAAGGGGGTAGGATATATTCTGGATTAAAATGGAACAATATGGCAGCATCGGGAAGATTCTCGTACGGAGACTCGTAACTGCGCATGCCCAGCCAAGCCTAGGCGTCGCTTAGATTGCCAGACCTCACGCGCTTTTAGTGTTTTGTTAGCCCGGGACAGCGAAAGTTCGTCCGGAGGACTTGAGCCGTTGTTCCACGCAGCTCTGAACACCATTCTTAAAATAATATATTTTAAATTATGTGTAGGATATAAACTCGAGTCCAAGTATCTGCTGAAAAACAATTTTTTAATCATGTATCCTACCAATTAATATATTCGAATGAACCTAAAGCTCCTATATCAGTTAGTTGCATCCTCTGCTACCTTGTCAAATTCTGAAGTTTTTTAAACTATATTTTACTAGGTACTGTTTTGTCCACTTCACAAGTCCAGAGGATGCCAGAATGGCCATCTTCAAGATGGACGGCTACGAGATCTGCAAGGGCCGGTTCTTAGGAGTGGTGAAATCTATCGACAACTGCCGTTTGTTTGTGGGTGAGTACTAGACCAGGCTGGTTTCAGATCTGGATCAAGGCATGAGCCTTAGCGGCTACAGCCCAGATGACTTATAATCTCCGCCGGTGTAATGCCCTTGAGTTGGCGACACTTTATAATATTCTCCCCGATGAATCTCGATTAAGATACAATATATGTCGCAAAGTTGGAAGCCAAATTTATAATATCTTCTGACGATGGCCTTATAATTGTGATATTTGTCCCTGGATAGCTCACTGTCTCGTAATGACGTGATTATCATATTATTCTTGATTAATATGCTTGGCTATAATGTATCGCTTTGTCGTTACCTTTACCATATAAGGACATTCTCATTTGCACAATAAATATACCTCGATGACTATTACACTGATTTATTACTTGAACATATTTTCTTGTACGTGCTAGCACTGTGATAATGAACAAATTTCAACTTATATACTACTGACCCGTGCGAAGCATATGTTGCTTCTACGCTGGTCTCCACACATGGGAAGTTTCGGGTAGTAGTGAGACTGCATTTCTTGCTCGCATCTTTTCAAATTTACTGATGACATCATCGACTGCGCCCGTCTAGCCTGATAATTTCGACCTATCGTACTAGTGTAATTTAAATCCCAGCTTTCTGGTTGGTTGGGCGATGCAACTGCTCTGTATTTAAGAAAAGGTGTATTTATTAGTAATTAATGCAGCTGCTGCACCCAAAATTAATCTATGGCGTTCGATAAATATTTGCACTAGAACCTAGTACCAAACTAGCGGTGTGCGAATACTCTGGTCCCGTTTCTATTGTACTAGCTAGTATACAGATATCTAGGCGTTACACACGCAATGGTAGCTTAAAGAAAGTTGCATGAGTCGCTAGAGGGGTTTATAGATGTGTAGGGGAAATGTGGTATTTATCTGGGAGCGGAATCTGTGTGCTAGCTCAATTCTTCCCTTTGTTGCATTGTCTAAAGCATCCAGTAAGCACATTTAATATAAAAGAACTATTAACATTTAAACTACCTGAAGGGCTTAAATATTCTAAAATGAAAAAAATGAGTAATTAAACCAGAAGTTAAAATATAAATAAACTATTTAAAACCGCAGTCTAATCCTTTGATAAAGTATGTTAGGAATATTACATACAGTTTCTTACACAAAACTAGATATCTGTATACTAGCTAGTACAATAGAAACGGGACCAGAGTATTCGCACACCGCTAGTTTGGTACTAGGTTCTAGTGCAAATAGTTATCGAACGTCAGAGATTAATTTTGGGTGCAGCAGCTGCATTAATTACTAATAATGATATTGAAAATTATGAGAGGGAGCGCAGGAAAATAAAATGGACACGGTAGTGGTTGGGAAATACGAAATAATGGTTGCGAGATGTTAAAAATGATAAATTCTGAGGTTAGGTAGTATACATTCGGGGTGACACTAACGTTTAGTATCTCCCTAAATTTGTATTCATTTATTTACGATGTGGTCAGAGGCCCTTAAGCCCATGGGTGTCCAAGTACAGTATCCTTGATACACAAATGTTCTTTTTAGGCCTACGTGTACTTTATATTCTAAAAAAACAACCACCCAAGGTTGGCATACTATCAAGTTTATTTAGATTAAAATTGGGTCTGGAACACAGTTTGTCATGTTTATAGACATGTTTTTAATTAAATATATATTAAATATATTGTCATATTGTGGCAATTTGGTATTATATACACAAGGATGCATAGAATAACTTTCTGCCAATAACAAAATCAAATCCGATGACCATGTTTGCGACATTTCTATCATTTCTCTACATAAGTCTCGGCGCGCATTGATTGGTTGAATTAGACAGACTAGTGTCGGAACTAGTAAGAAAATAGCGCATGTTCTATCCTCACAACTAGTATGGTAGCCAGTACCAAGAGGCAGAACCAGTATACTTTTTCTGATTCACACGACGCTAGATGATGACGTGCTAGCTAGTGTCGTGTGATACGGGTATTACCTTCAAGAACAACAATAAAACATCGCCAAATTAGAAAATAACTACGCAAATAACGAAATAAATTTGCCAATTTAAAGCGTTATTAACCCTACAATGACAATATTGTGCAAAACATACCGCAAATATCAACCAGTATTCTATATATCATGCAATTTATTTTGCTAACTTGCAACAAATATCCAAAATATATTTTGCAAAATTGCGGAAATCTACAAAATATTTGCAACTGGTGCAATGTCCCCATATCGACCCTACTGGCTGATTTGTGGGACAGAATGTATCTTCAGTTTCCTCAGCAGATGAAATCTCATTTTCAAAAGAAGCTGACACTAAAACAAAAACCTTTTGTCTGCATAATACAAAATACTGCTTTAAAAATGTATTAATTGGACAGAAGGTACGAATTTAAAAAGTGTAGTATTTGTTACCTTACTAGGAAATGTTTTGGAATTTTCGCAGCATAATAAATAACTTATGATATATTTAGTAGTTCTATGTGCCAAAACATGAAGACTTATCTGTCTACGATAGTATTCAGCTATAAATCTTACAGGCTATTGCAAACACACGTAAGATTAATGTTTCAAAACTACAGACATGTAAGATACATGTAACTACATGTAACATAAACTAATTAAATATCTAATAATATGTTAAATATTATAATTATAATGATAAATATAATAAAATATAGTACAATTATATTAAATATACAATTTCCTAGCAAATTATTTTCTCAGCAAAAAAAAATCAAAGATATACTTGACAAAATAGTTTTGTTGTTTAGCGAAGACGAAACAATTTATTTTTATTAACTTAAACATTTTTTACCTACATGACTATTCTATATCAATTTTTTCATTCATTTTGATATATTATTTAATTTTTTTCGTCGCTCTTCTGCACAAATGCTTTAGGAATCTTGCTTCCTTTTCAGCAGTTTTTTTTTATCGATGCCCCCTAAAATACCAATTCTTTCTTTTTGCCTCTGGGGAAGTTTCAAATAGTCCTTCCATTTTTTCTTTAAAATTGTATTCTTTCTGCGCCTCTATTTTTTTCTTTATTTTAGAATGTTTTTGAAGACTTCGCTATTCATTATACAAGGCTTCCATTTTAGCAATGCAGTGCTGAGGTTCTCTAAGTGGTATTCGCGCTTTTTGCCAAAAAGTTACAGTTTCACAAACTACTAGACGAGCATATCTCATATTATAAATAACACTTGAAGTAGGCCTACTTGTTTATTAGAAGGTAATTTGCTACCTAATATTTTATTTGCTTCACTTCCTATCAAATATATATTATTGCGAAACTTACTTTTTAGCCCATTTTAACATACTGCGCCCTGTCGTGACTCTTATGTGTTGGCGGGTTATTTAAAATCCTGTTTTGGTGTTTATTTTGTATTATTTAGTTTATCTACTAGCATTCTATCGTATTTAATTTTTTTCATTAAATTTGTGGAAAAATATGTTGTTTTTTTTAAATATATATAATTAACGACATTCACAGCCATTGGGGCACTAGTTAGAATGATGTGAATGACCCGATTTTTTTCTGACTTTAGTTTTAGGTCAGTTAGAAAAAACCTAGAGGGTGAGACCTTAAAAATATGAGTTTGAAAAATAAGGACCACCCTAATATATATTATATATTATATATATATATATATATATAAATAGAGAGAGAGCGGGCGATATAGAGAGGTAAACAACAATCACTTTTACGATTTTATGACATTCTAGGCCGCACTGTCAGTGAATCACTTTGACATTCAATTAAATACTCCAGAAAGTATTTAGAGAAAAGGAAGGGAAGAAGGAATCATATGTGTGTATACAATGATTAAGTGGGAGACAGCTGGAAGGGTCATAATAGATTCTATATTTTTTTATTATTATGTGGTCAAAACAAGAATATATTTGGTCCAAAAAGGGATGAGAATACTGGGATGTGGAAGAGGTTACATAATGATGAGTTACGCACTCTGTACTTATCACAAGATATTGTTAGGATAATCAAGTCTCTTAGATTAGGGTAGGCAGACCATGCAGAGTGAATGGGAGATTCTAGAACATGTTCAGGATACCGACTGGCAAACCCAATGGGAAGAGACCATTGGGAAGACCTAGACGCACATGGGAGGATAGCATTGGGATTTACCTGAAAGAGATAAGTGTAATTAGGTGGACTGGATAGAACTAGCTCAAGATGGCTTACTTTTGTTAAGTGCGGCAATGAAATTTCGAGTTCCTAATGCCATAGAGTAAGTACATTTTTATTATTTTTATTAATTTGTCTGGTATTTTGGTACATTATTATTTTAATTTCATCTTTATTTATATTATTATTATTATTATTATTACTATTTAGCGTAAAGCAGGAGGGGCGCTATATTCATATTATACTGAATACAAATGGCTAGAAAATTTTAAGTCGTGCCGAGGGCGTGTGGTACCTTTGGTGTCAGCAGCGGCAAATATATTTAAATGTTGAGATGTGAATGGTATAAAATCTTTACTGGCTCAAACTTTCAATGCATGTGCTAATAATTTGTCTCAGGAGGAGTGCCCAAGACCCGAACTAAGGAGGAGATCACAGAAGAAATAAGTCGTCATGTGGAGGGTGTCGTTGAAACCATACTCTTCAATAGTGTTGTGAATAAAAGGATCAATCGAGGTTTCGCATTCGTAGAGTTTGAAAGTCACCGGGAGGCTGCAGTGGCCCGCAGGAAGTTCATGACAGGCAAATACTTGCTCTGGAACCAGACGGAGATCTCAGTAGACTGGGCGGAGCCAGAAAGGGAGGTGGATACACGGGTAATGTCCAAGGTAAGGGGGAATTTACAACAGGAACAATGTGTTGACCCAGTGGTAAGGTAGGCTATTATCTAGTCTTACTTCTGATAACAGTTAAAAACTGTATACATATATTTTTGGAAACAGTCTCTCTAAACTAACTCTCATTTATCCCAGATGTATTAGGTAAATAATTACCACGAATTAGAACAGGTAAAAAAAATCTTGGAAGCTCTGAATTTTAAATAGGGTGTTTGCAAGATCGCAGTAATACGTCACAAATCTAGTTTTTGGCTTAAAAGCCAATAGATATACTAGATTTATTTGCCCTAAAAATGTCAAAAGCGCGGTTGTGATTTTCGGAAAGCCTACCACTTAGTAATCAAAATATGGCTGTCTTAGTAAAACTCAGTGGTGAGGGTATGAATTATGACGTCATCAATATGGCCGCCATGTCATATTTACATCGAGGCATTTCAACGGCTGCAGGGCCACCCGCAAAAAAAAAAATGTCAGTGACGGTAGATACCTAATTGGTAATAGTGAATCACCGATGCCCACTTAAAATTTTGAAATTTTAATTTTGAGAATAGGGATATTCAAGCATAGGCTATGTTGTGCCAAATTAAATATAATATGTTACCAGTAAGATTATTAAAAAACTCCCCCATATCCTCTCCTGCGTGGAACAAGCATGAGCACAAAACTGTCTGAATTAAATATGTATTCTTATTCTTAAGATTAATATTTAAAATACACATTACAAACAAAAAATAAATCAGCGTTATCTGACATAATATTTTTCAACAACTTATCCAAACTTACAACTAAGTTTATGTTGTAATATCATCCACCCACTAGTTTTAATAGCACTATCATACATCAAGTTATTCATTATCTGAAATATTAAAGATTAATTTGAAAGTATTTTAATACTAAACTAACTTAAATGCAAGTATAGTTATTTTAAAGGCCATGAATTAAATTTACGAATACCATCTAATGTAGCTACATTTAAAAATTCTCAATAAATTGATATTATTCAATTTTTTTAAATTTAACACCGCGTCTTACTACCCGTTGGGGTTATACGCTTTTAAGTACTAATTACTCTAATGGATTGGGAACTGGTAAGGTTGAATTAGAGGAAGTGAACCCGCATTTGCGTGGAGGGAGAGTGGAAAACAATTTAGGAAAAACCACCCCAGTTCACC
>CABEEJ010007136.1:0-23805 GCA_901482245.1 Timema douglasi | reverse complement strand
CCCCCCCCACAAAACTTACAGAGGTAAGTACAAGAGAGTTATAATTTTATTATCAAAGAAAACATGGTACAACTCAATGGAGGAGTGACACTTAGGAGTAATAGTGACTATCATATGCCAGAAGGGCTGCAAGGCACAAGGCACACCGCCGGGGCCTTAAGGGCCTTACGACAATAATAACAACAGATGGCTCCTTACATTTAGACGCCCTCAAAATGGCGTATTCAGAGAACAGAATAAAAGGTCTAATAAATTGTTCTCCAGTTTTCTAATAACAAATAATACAAAAAATTAGCCAATCGTCAACACGTGCAGAGAGACAACCCCTTTTCATGATTCGCAACATTGGGAGAGTCAACAGATCACGCCCTTTACTCTTTAATATTTTGGGGCTTTTCTCCTTTTGTAATATTGTAATATGTTGTATTGCGCTAACGTGTATTTATGTTGACAAGAAAGACTATTACTGTGTTTAGTATCAACAAGCTTTAATACTATTGAGGATAGTCACTGAGGCCTGTTGTGATTAGTTTCCTACTTCTATACGTATGTATTGATATTAGTATTCAAATCTGGGTGATTGTGCAGACCCATCGTTATTACTTGTCTAATAATTACTATATATTTATAGTAAATGAAGGGGGATTGTTAAAAATAAACAATTGCTATATTTCTTCTAATATATATTTATCTCACTGTTTAACATTAACCTTTTTTTATTATATCATTTATCTACTGTTTATCAAAATAAACCATTTAAAATCTTATGTTAATGTCTAGTTACTCTTATAGTATTCCAATATGGGATCTAATTGAATGAAATATGTCCCATCCTCTACCCTGATTTAGGCTAAATTTTGGGTCCTCTATATAATTTTTGTAAATTGGGTTCATGGAAGCAGAATGACCTATATGCCGGAGCACGGCCTACGAGAGCAGATGTGTTTATGTTGTCAACTCTGTGATCGTAATATATTTGGGCTGGGCCACAAAACTAATTTAGCGATTCTAGTGATCTATTGCAGAATTACAGAATTTGTTGTAGCTTCCCTTGAATCTACCCCAGTTTTAATTTCACTTGAATCTTCCCCAATATTAACTTCCCTTGAATCTTTCCCAATATTAGCTTCCCTTGAATCTTCCCCAATATTAGCTTCCCTTGAATCTTCCCCAATATTAACTTCCCTTGAATCTTCCCCAATATTAACTTCCCTTGAATCTCCCACAGTTTTAGCTTTTCTTGAATCTTTCTCTCTTGGTTCAGACATCTTGTTTGTTACTTGACCTTGATATCAATATAATAAAGTTAATTCTATTCTATAGAGAAGAGAAGGTGAGTACTTCGCGAAAGCTATCAGCCACACCTCTTTAAGCAAGATAATAAAGTATAAGGCTGTTTTCTGAGAGTTTAACAATGATGAATTAACAGTAGCTGACATGCACACATCGTTAAAAAAGAGATAGGTGCTAAGAATCAAAAATCTAATGACGAGCATAGGCTTATCAATAATACCGTTATCGACAGATGACTAACAATCGGCCCAGCCCTATAAACCAATGTAAAGAGATCGAGTATTGATTTGATTCGCTGCCCAGTTAGCGTGTATGCAGTCCGATCATAACATAAAACTGAATCTGATTACCTCGAGTTCTTCCTTTATAAACGGTAAATCACAGACCAACTCTCGCTGCTGGAGATCTCGTTCTTCAGAATTGACTGAAATGTCCACGTATTCAGGAGAATTCCCCTCCATCTGAGAAGTATAAATAAATAAAGCTGTTTCAAGAGATATGTTAACTATCTAAGCACCAATATGAAAATAATAAGTGTGAAGAAATATCTATTTTTTTTATGGTTTATGGGTTCATCTTAGGAGAAAGAATTTGGTTTTTGACTTTTTCACCTTAAGTGTATATTGTAATAAAATGTACAACGACCGATATTCAGGAAATATTTAAAGTCTCGAAAGATTTTGGTAAAATATATTAACCTAATACTACAATAAAAGACAAATTAACTTATTTTTACCATAAGAGAATGATTATTTGGTCTACCAGATGGTAAAATAAAAAACACATTCACTTTATAATCCTAGTTGGTTATAATTTAGTGGAACGAAAAAAGAAGATGTAGACATTTTACTAAACTGACTCCCAAACAGGTTTGAACAGTATTCATTCCACTTATGCTCCAAAAATAGTCTTTGACAAGTCTCAATATCAATTGTAGTGAATCGCTCCTTAAAAGTCTGGTGAAGTTCAGTACTTGGCTATTCTATGAAGACTTAAATCTTTTAAAATTCCCTGACTTTTCCAGGTTTTCTATTCACTACAGTTCGAAAATGTAACTGCACAGCTTTAATTGGAAGGTATTTTTGTGTAAACATTTAATGTTGTGAGTGGAGAGTGATATAACGAATGTTGCGAGGTTGATATGATGATTCGAGAAACCAATAAGCTAGAGGGGATGAGCCGTAAGGATGTGTCAGTATTCCTTTGTGAGAAACCTGGTCGGTGCCTGAATAGAGAAGTCCGTATTCTAGGTCATCACGCTGCCTAACATAAGGCCACACGGGCTAAGACACCGGTACATTGTACCAGTAACAATAGCAACCTAAAGAGATGAACTATTGAAGATTATCTCACACAAATATAGCTTAAAAAATTGTTATGAGACACATTCTTTTTTAGTTTCTTCTCCTTATAACATAATCAATTCTCATGCATGCGCATAACCACAACCAACTTTGGATAGAGATGGTAGTGATGTCGAGGTGTGGCAGACCACTTGGAAATCCCTTGTTGAATTTGAGAACTAAGATTAACATGCTCAATAGGGACAACCAGGTTAAAATAGATTCCTAATGTATATTGATTGGGGGAAAAAAATTGTTGGTTTTTACCATTGTTAATAAAAGATTCATATTTTAAAGTGAAAATGTGAAAATTCGAGAAATTTGATCAAATTCCATAATTTCCAGGTCAATGGCCACCCTGTTAATAATCACCTCGAACTCTTGTTTGATCCAAGATATCCCAGAAGAAGAGACTTGCCCGTAACTGTCTTGTATCTCTGATTTGACCGTCAAGTTTGCAATTTCTTGTGGACTATGCCCCATCTTAGAAATATGGAAACATAAACATTATATATTATTTGAATTGAAATATGACTCATTTACATTATAATAAAAACCCAGGACTTTAGGCTGAGTCCACCAAACCTCTTACCACCGAGTTATCCAAGAGTTGTCCCACGCCAGGGTCATTTCTACCAAATTAATATAAGACAGAATCTGTTATGAAATGGAGTTATTCTCAACTATATATGAGTGATCAATTTAAATCACTATTTATCAGATATTGCATCCATCTTCAACTCCGGAGGGCTTTATGCTAACAGTAGTACAATGACAACTAAAAAAATTCTATTTTTAAGATCAATTAAATAGCCAATTTACTATAGATTATAAGTATCTTTATTGCAGCTATCAAATATATTTTCTGAATTATATTTTTTTATAATACCTTGTCTATTTAACTCAATGATATCTAATCACTAGATAGAAAGAGTCTCCACAGAAAGGATGTACTATCAGTACATTAGTACGTACTAATCTATCCAGAAACCAAGCAACAGATTGATGTTGCCTAGGCATGCTGCTTTTGTTTATTGGTTTTCACTTGTGATTTTTTTATGTGTTTTTGCTATTGGTTTTTCATGTTTTTTTAGTTGGGGTGTATGTTATTGCTAATGTGTTTATTTGACAAAATTAACCTTTAGTATAAAGGATATCTGAATCAATGGGCATGTGTATAAAGCACTTTGATTTGTCTAATATGTTTAGCCAGTGATGAGGTCACGGTTCAAATAGCACCCGGGTCTATTTGTGGTAAGTATTCCTGAATTGTTTATTGTGCCAGCAATCACTTCACAAGAATGTGGCTACATTTCCTCTAAAACTTATCTTCATAATCTCTAGCCAATGATTGTAATTAAATGCTGTGAGCTTGGACAGAGAGTAAGACATGTTCAAATCACATATTCCCAAATAAATATGAATAAAGTACAATTAAATATAATATTCTTTTTGGATTAAAAAGACATGAAATATTTATCTTTCTTACCTCTGGTTCTATGTTAATCTCGTCTTTGATCGAAACATCCAGACTTGGTTGTTTTTTATCGCTCTCACTCTCCGAGAAGTGCGGGCTGTCCTCCATATTGTTGTTTCTGTGATCATGTGTCTGCAACTCTATACCTATGGACATTCGGGATGGATCAAGTTAATTACATCGTTCAGTTTTTTAACTTTTAACATCGTGACCACCACTTGAAGGCCAACCAGTTCCTCAAATCTCCTTGGATGCTCTAATGATTATCAGAAATGAACAACAAAATGAAACGAGAGGGTAGGGGTGAAATGGAACTGACGTGTCATGAGAGGAGCAGAAAAAGGTGGGGTCGGCAATTAGAACAATCTCAGAGACTCTGGTAGAGCTTGAGTTGGCCACCATCTAGTGACACGTAGCGGGACATCGTTACAGTCAAGTCTAGTGAGTGGACAGGTTGAGGCTAGTGTTTCCCCCGGTTCGAGTTGGCCGTCACCTTGTGCAGGAGTCACGTGAGCTGGGCCGTAATCAACAACATGATTTAACAGTTAATTAATATTCTGCTGGTACATTTAATTCGGATTCATTAATTATTGTATGTATTGACATTGTAACCAGTCGACTCACTCCATCTTCTTGCCAGCTTCTTGTTTATTATGGGTCCGCGGAAGCAAATGATTTAGTAGAGCATCTCGGGGTTAATAAATTAATGGTGGGGGTAGAGAACCGCGACGATCAAATAAGTAGACATTTAGAGTAAATTTGAAGTTTTTTTAAAAATAAATATTAGACATTTTGTACCGAAGGTTAATTAAAGTAGAGAACAAAAATTACTTAGTACATGAATACTAAGAATTATTTAAGGTAGTGGTCATTTATCCACCTGGTCGACATCTCTTTACACCCATCTTGAAACCCTATCTGCCCATGTTAAGAAAATAACCTTTTGAATAGAGGTTTTATCTGTTTGCGAGCTAACCGACCAGTGTCGCGTCTGACGCTTCCCTTCCACTCAAAGGTCATAGACAGACCCTAAATCTGTTGAGCTGATTTGCTAGCTGTTTCACGCCAAACCTCCCCTTTCCACTGCGAGGACAAAGGTGGATCTCACAGGTGCATCTCACAGTTTCCGGATTCAGATAAATAATCTAGTACAATGCTTGAAAGTGAAAAGTAAAGGTAGTAAATTTAGATGAAGCTAATATTCCAACAAGAACTTTTCAAAAATGAAAAATACTGGAATTTAAAATTTAAATGCCGAAAAATGAAGTTAATGAATTGAAATTTAACACCGCTATTGCTTACAACCTTGTAGGATTTATACAATTTAACATTTATATTAAAACCTACCCTTAAAGATTATTATAACATTAGATCCTAACATAGAGCTTAAATTAGGCCACGACGACTGTAAAACAATAATATATTTTAAGTTTAGTACTTAAGTATCTGAATAATAATAACAAGTTAACAATCCAATACAATTATATAAATGGAAAGGGCCTAAAACCCTAACCACTTTACAACATGATCAAGAATTATGTATTCATGCTAATAGAGCTTTATCATGATACAAGGTTAATGCAGGGATCACGATCAACTTAACGTAACGTTCACCTAAAGTTAACTTAACGTGTGTGTGATGTCGATTCACGTAACTTAACATAACAACTAGAGCTAAACATCTTCATTCTCGATTATGATCTGTGACTTCTACTATTTGTAAAGAGATGATCTGTGAATCATTAAAGTTTTCAAACGATATAATAAATATCTATTATTACACTTTTTAGATAAATTTAGATCTCCCATTTTATTTTAATTATTTTGTTTCAATGACTGATCACTACAACATATACTGAAGAGTAAAAATTGGTAATAAAACTAATAAATGAATTACTAAATATACATGTTGACGTCCCTCGCATAATGATTGGCTGGCTAGATCGGGTGATACCCTTAATGTAACGTTCATACAAAGTGAAAGACCTCCCGGGACATCTCTTATGTTAACTTAACGCGAATAAACGTTAAGTTTACTGCATTGTGAATGCTTTCATTTAGACACATGAGGAGGTCCGTAAAGTTAAGTTAAAGTTAACTTTAGATTTATCGTCTTCTCGGCAGAGTCTGTTTTTACTTGTTTGTAGGCATAAGCATTAAGTCTGTATTAGATTATTTCCAAAAAAATATCACTTCCATAAAGCCTAGAAAAATGATTAAAGAATTTCGCCCTCAGTGCTCGCTGTAACAAAAAATATATATGTCAAAAAATTTCCATTTTAGGAAGTTTATTTAATTAGCCTAGCCGTTCATTTTAATTTAAAAGTCAATATTGTTCGAAATAATTTAACAGTTACCTGCATTTGTATCTGATGACTGCAGCTTTTTTTCTTATTGATATATTTTTCAAAATTCAATTATAATAATTAGATATTATTTTCAAAAAGGTTTCCATCCAAAGAGCAGAATATTAGATTTCAAAAGGAACGGATTTAACGGTGATGATAAAGACAATATACAACAGAATTTCTTAAATTCATTAAAGTGGTCAGGGCAACTCTTAAAATCACGACTATCATCAGTGCTGCCAACTATTGGCAAGATCTCTCGTTAGGTGGTTAGAACAATAACTTCTTGAAATTAAAAAGATTGACGAACCAAAAACTTAAACGTGATTTTATTCCATCAATTGTTGAGAGATGGAATGTTTAAGGTATATGTTTCTCTCTCTTACACACAATAGTTATACTGATATTTAAACATAATTCACTACTGTTTATTAAGCATTTATAAATTATATCAAGGTGATTCTATATAAAGAAATAAATGTGTTTCTAAACATGTGAATAATAATTTACTAATTACATATATACTTACTTTATGGCGTTAGGCACTAAACCCTTCATAAACGTACTTAATAAATGATTACACCCTATAAACCTTTAAATATGAAGTAAAATATCTAACCCATTTTAAGATTTTGCTTATTTGGCGACATATATTTCCCCCTGGCCATTTGAATACAACAATGGCAATACAACTATAGTATAAAATTTGAAACTTATAAGCACAGAGCGTCCAGTCTTGACTCGATCATACATGCGAGTGAATAAACAAACTGACCTTGAAATCAGTTAAAGTGGGCTGAGTATGAGGTGGGCAGTGATGGGTAAGAGGCATTCATAGTTTTACAGTTGTACAAAATTCACTGTGCGGAAGCTAACAAGTCACAGTGTCTCTTTCGTCCGGGTTCTCCCTTGATTTTGTTACATACACAGACCTTTTATCTTGTATCTTAAATTCCCACCTTAATGTAGTATACATTTATTTATGTAAATAATTGTGATGAAAGTATATATTTTTTATTTCAGGAATCTGTCTCTCCAACAAATAGGGAATATTTAACTTTTAATGAAACAATTATATTCTTAGTGACAAATGAATACAAACTTGATATAGATAAATGGTTTTTTGGTTGGAACTATTTAATCATAGTTTTTCACCATAAAAATTCAAGAAAATAATCTTTCACTCTCGAGTTTTTGAAACTCCACAATCCCCAAGTTTTTTCACAAAGTTCAGGATAGTGCCGAAAACTTTTTTTTACCTTTTAGAAAGCAAAATATATAATATTAGAAAAGGTATATTGTCAAGTACATATTCTATACTTTGAAAATCAAAGAAATGTATAGACCCCAACAAACTTAAAAAAAACTTATATGGATGAAGAAATATGAATGAAACCCCATAAATATACAATTGTGTTAGAGAAATAGCCTTAATAAGAGAAAACATTCATATTTTAATACATCAATCCCTTATTATAAGTCTTTCACAAATACTAGCCAAAACAGTCTTGAATTCCAATTTATTATTAAAATCTCATGAACTATAATTCTAAAAATTCTTTTATTAAGTTTTAAGGTATTAATCAATTCACCTAGATGATACATGGGGTTATTTTTGCGACATGACATGTGTAAATAAAATACACAATATATATTGATATGTTTCAAAAATAATCCAGCTATTTTATATGTTGTGTTATACAATCTTTTAAAGTACAATTCTTTTTATTATGTTTTCCATGTGCTGTACATAATCCAAGCCTGTTTGTTTATTTAGAGCAAACTTCTATAGTTCACTTCTTTCGATTACCACCCCCATGTGCCATACATAAAGGCACCACTTCTTACTTGATAGTACAATTGGTTATAGTGCACTTATATCAATAAACACCACCTTGTTTTGTACATAATCCACCTCTTAAACCTAGTTTAGTACAGTCTTCTATGAAGCACTTTTGCTGACTGGCACCCCCATGTTTAGTACATAATCCACCTATTCTCTTTTGTTTAGTGCAATCTACCACAGTGCACTTTTGTCGAAAACCAATACCATGTTTTGTACATAATCCACCTCTTATAGCTAGTTTAGTACACTATTCTCTAGAGCACTTATGCCGTTTCCTACCCCCATGTTTAGTACATAATCCACCTCTTTGCATTTGTTTAGTGCAATCTGCCACAGTGCACTTTTTTCGATAACCAATACCATGTTTTGTACATAATCCACCTCTTATAGCTAGTTTGGTACACTCTTCTCTAGAGCACTTATGCCGTTTCCTACCCCCATGTTTAGTGCATAATCCACCTATTGCAGAATATTTGGAACAATCTACTACACTGCATATTCCACGATAATAAACAGCCCCATGTGCTGCACATAAACCACCACTGATAGATTTATTAGTGCAATCTGCCACAGTGCACTTTTTTCGATAACCAATACCATGTTTTGTACATAATCCACCTCTTATAGCTAGTTTGGTACACTCTTCTCTAGAGCACTTATGCCGTTTCCTACCCCCATGTTTAGTGCATAATCCACCTATTGCAGAATATTTGGAACAATCTACTACACTGCATATTCCACGATAATAAACAGCCCCATGTGCTGCACATAAACCACCACTGATAGATTTATTAGTGCAATCTGCCACAGTGCACTTTTTTCGATAACCAATACCATGTTTTGTACATAATCCACCTCTTATAGCTAGTTTGGTACACTCTTCTCTAGAGCACTTATGCCGTTTCCTACCCCCATGTTTAGTGCATAATCCACCTATTGCAGAATATTTGGAACAATCTACTACACTGCATATTCCACGATAATAAACAGCCCCATGTGCTGCACATAAACCACCACTGATAGATTTATTAGTGCAATCTGCCACAGTGCACTTTTTTCGATAACCAATACCATGTTTTGTACATAATCCACCTCTTATAGCTAGTTTGGTACACTCTTCTCTAGAGCACTTATGCCGTTTCCTACCCCCATGTTTAGTGCATAATCCACCTATTACAGAATATTTGGAACAATCTACTACACTGCATATTCCAGGATAATAAACAGCCCCATGTGCTGCACATAAACCACCACTGATAATTTTATTAGTGCAATCTGCCACAGTGCACTTGTATCGATAACCACCTCGATGATTTGTACATAATCCACCTCTTATAGCTAGATTACTACACTCTTCTTTAGAGCACTTTTGCCGACATCTACCTCCATGTTTAGTACATAATCCTCTTTTCTGAGCTTGTTTGGAACAATCTACTACACTGCAAATTCCACGATAGTACACACCCCCATGTGTTACACATAATCCACCACTTTTAATTTGGTTAGTGCAATCTGCCACAGTGCACTTTTTGCTATAACTACCTCCATGTTTTGTACATAATCCACCTCTTATAGCTAGTTTAGTACACTCTTCTCTAGAGCACTTTTGCCGACATCTACCCCCATGTGTAGTACATAATCCATCTCTTATAGCTTGTTTACTACAATCTTCTCTAGAGCACTTATGCCGACCACCCCCATGTTCAGTACATAATCCTCTCTTCTGAGCTCGTTTAGTACACTCTTCTATAGAACACTTCAGCCGACTAACTCCATCTTTAGTACATAATTTCCTATTCCAATTTTGATTAGAGCAAGCTTCTACGCTACACTCTGACTGATGATAAATACCCAAATGCTCTACACATAATTCATATTTATAAACCTGTTTAGAACAATTTTTTTCAACACATTTCCTTTGATAGGAGCTACATTCTTGTGCAATGAAAGATTTATCTTTTTCAATTGGCTCCGAACATTCTTCATTATTATGGTTCCATTGGAAAAAATGTCCATCCTGTAACACACAATATAATTTTTTTTTAAACTTTTTTAAAATAATGTTTGATCCATACTCTAAATTCGACAACCCCAAACTTTAAAAGAATATAAGTTCCAAAATCGAGACATTTATATATTTGTCAAATAAGAGTTTATTTGAGTGGGGATGATTCTGTGAGGTAATGTTTGTCTAAGAATAAGAGACTTGTGGTTTACTCTTCTCCAAAATATCCCAGAAGTTAACTTTGAAGTGTATAATTATTAATGTAAAAATATTAATATACTTGTAATTTAAATGATAAAAGTTTCAATGTACAATTACAAATCTAATGTTAATTTTAGTATTTTGGTTTTACTCTAGTCAATTTTTTTTTATCTCAAGAAGCTGATTTTTCCCCCCACATTTAACCTTGTTTTCTTAAATTGATACTAGACAGTTTTCTGAATCACTCCATTGAGCTCTAAAGGAAAACAACTCTTTCTGATAAACTCTTAATCTATATCATTTATTTCCTTTCGATATTCCTAAATGCACAAATAAATACAACCCATAGAAAACACAAAGTTTGACTATGGACGACATAGTGAAAACTCCTTTAAATAACCAATAAAAATAGAAGACTAAATTATTAACACAATCAGAGTGAGTCATTTGTGTAATTGTTCCAACTGTCTAAGTACAGACATGTGTAAATCAGAGCAGGAAACTTATCTTGTTGCGGAAATAAATTTAAGATAAATATATAAATACCCAGTACTATAAATTGATATTTGAGTGTGAACAAAATAACCTTGATCTGTTGTAATCAGCAATGCCGTGGAAGATTTTTTTTTAAATATGAAAATGTGGATTTTAAAATGCTATATATTTTTATTCTATAAAAGAGGGTGCATACATATTTAAACAAAAATTAAATTTAAGAAATTATTATAAGTTGTTGACTAAAAAAAATGTATAAACAACATATGAAAATAAGAATAAACCAAGGAAAAGTGTATATGGTTTTGTAGGGTTCTTTAAAGTCAAAGGAAAACCAAGGAAATTCAGACATATACTCATGTGGGTGCTGCTATGGATTTGTCAGGTTCCCAGGGACAGAGAACACCAATGGGAACCAGACATTGTCTGGAACACTTGGGGCCTGTGGTTTAACATGGTTGTTTTTGGGAAGGCCCAAACCAAAGCAAACGAAACTTCGTCTGGAACACTTTGTGCCTGTGGTTTGATATGTTTCTTGACAGTATGCGCCAAACCATTTCTATCAAACTCTGGTCTTAATGGTATGTACCATACCATTGCAATCCAGATCTGGCCTGAATGCCCAGTGTCTATGGTAATATCTGGTTTTCCTTGGTACATAACAAACCAATGTAAGCCAGACATTGGCTGGAATGATTTGGAGTTTGGTCTGGTATTTTTTGATACAGAACTAACCAATACATAACAAACTTTTATCTGGAACAGTCCGGTTATGTGTTTCAGTCTGGGTCTATTTAGGACAGCATAAACCAATGCAGTGGCGTCTCATCTATTGATGCACATGAGCAGGTGAACCCCCCCAAAAAAAAAGGGAGTGAAGAGAAAATATAATATAACAAATAATATGAAGAAAAATATCAAACAAATTTTAAGATTTTGCTTATTTGGGGACATATCTTTCCACCTGCCTATTTAAATACAACCATGAAAATACACAACTATAGTGTAAATGTTAAAGTTATAAGCACAGTGCGTCCAGTCTTGATTCGATCGCACATGCGAGTGAAGAAACTGGCCTTGAAATCAGTTAGAGTGGGCCGATAATGATATGGGAAGTGAGGGATAAGGGGCACTCATAGTTTTATTATTATTATTAGCACCGCGTCTTACTACCCGTTCGGGTTATACGCACTTACGCTAATGTGTAATGGTAGGGTGATTGTGAGATGAAATGAAGGACCTACAGTTTAACGTGGAATCCGAACCACGGTGGAGGCCTGGCATTCCCCTCATAGTTTTACAGTTGCACAAAATTCACTGTGCGGAAGCTAACAAGTCACAGTGTCTTTTTCGTCCGGATTCTCCCTTGATTTTGTTACATCTTATTAATGAAATCTTTTCTTAGTTATTAATCTGTTTATTAGTTTTAATAGTTAGTTTTATTATTGTGTGTTAGAAATAGTGTAGATAGTTATGGCATTTAATAAAATCCGTGTTTTGGAGCTAAAGCAATTACATTTATCGATGGTGACCTTGGAAATAATAATTAACTTTGAATTCCTAAGGCCAACACCTAGGCTTAACTGTATCCAGGTGACAGAAACTAGAACTATAGTATTCAAAGGGGAAAACGAATAATGACACATTTAAGGAACCTCTTGAGTAAAGATATACTGAATCCTCTTGCTGTGATATCATTTTTTTTTAAATAAGACAAAAAATGACTAAATGACATACCTGTATTCAACAAAAATGTTATCGATTTGATTGCCTCAAAAAAATACAGGCATGAGGATTCAATTTACAAAAAATGTACTTGACTAATAAGCACTAAAAGGTTAATCGTAATCAATATTGTAATAGATCTTTCTTTGTGTAAAGTAAAATGTTTTTAAACTATACATTATGTCGTACCTGTAAATTTTATTTACACAATTTTCGGATTGTGAACCCTCATTTGAATAACCCATGAGCCACCATTGAACCAATGCAAACCAGACTTTGTCTATAACACTCCAGCTATTCACTTGAACACATATGATGGGGCAGATTACTAAAAAAGAATTAAATATTCATTCCGGTGAATTTGTCTGTCTGGAGTATAAGTGCGAACCTGAATTCACAATGAACGGTTCCATCTGTATAAACACTCTCATAATGAGCTAAGACAAGAAACCTAATGTCTTTCAGTAGATTCCTTAGATTAATGTATTAAATACAGTCTCTACTTTCGATTGGCCTGAGCTAAACAAATGCGTACTCAAGTGCAGTGTTTCATGAAACTTTTTTTTTCTAGCTTATCTAGTTAAAGTATCCTTCATAGCTCCTCGATCTGGTGCTTCATTAGTTATTGTTTTTTGATTGTATGGAATTACAGCCCAGATTTTTATTAACTTGAAATTGGGAAGGAAAAATATACCTACATGAAATTGCCAATGATTTTGCACTTTAGCAAACTATTTTACTGGCGAATATAAAAAAAATAATGATTCAGTTCAAATACACAGTTTATTACTCTTCACCTGGTGATATCAACGGTTGGAAGAATATCTAATATGAGCATAGATGATAATATACTTTTTAAAAGTGGTGAAAAAGTCTTTATGAAATTCAATGTTGATATTAAATCTTTATTTTAATAATTTTGAATAAAAAAACATGTTTTGTTGTAGAAAGTGCAAAATACACAGACCTTTTCTACTGTTTCTTATATTTCCACCTTTTTGTAGTAAACATATATTTATGAAAATAAGTGTGATGAGGGTATATTTTCCGTTTCAGGAATGTGTCTCTCCAAACTTGAAACATTTTTGATAATAATTTTTCGCAGGAAAAATTCAAGAAAATAATCTTTCACGCTCGAGTTTAGGGAAATCCACATTCCTAAGTTTTTTCACAAAGTTCAGGATAATGCCGAAGATATTTTTTTCCCATTAGAAAGCAAAATATACCATATTAGAAAAGATATATTGGCAAGTACATATTCTATATTTTGAAATTCCAAGAAATTTAAGGACCCTCCAAACTTAACCATTATCATTAAAATACAGGTTATTTATAGTGCACAGTTAAAAAGCTTATATTGGCCAAATACAGAATTACTGGATTATTTAATTAGAATGATAACCCATAAATATACAATTGTTCTAAGAGAAATAGCATTAATAACAGAAAACAACACTCAGATTTTACTGTATTATTTTCTTCTTATTAGTCTTTCCAAATATTCGACAAAACAGTATTGATTTCCTATTAATTTTTAATATTTCATCAATTTTTACTCTAAAATTTATTTACAAGATTTTAAAGTATGAATCATTCACATAAATGGTCCAAGAGATTAATTTAACAACATTATTTGTGTAAATAATATATAGTATCTCTAATGGGTAAACTATTTCTTTTGTTTTTAACATTTTTAGAAATAATTTACATTTTACAAGGAAACTTTAAGCAGTACAGTAAAATGTAATTATTCTTAGATATAGAAATATCACCATTCGAGCTACACAATCCAACTATAATGACTAGTTTTATATAAATGCCACAGATAATTAATAATAATACCTATGCGTCTTATATAAAGTACATATAAATTTGCTCTTTTAAAGACACACTTTAACAAAGCAAATATTTTTTATTATGATAAAATTACATCTTCTTTTATTACCCGTTCGGCTGTTGTCAGACTCAGAATATCTACCTTGACAGTTACGCCAAGCTAGGGCATCTGCGAAAGGGCCGATTTCCTGTTTGCTAAAAATATTTTATCAGCGTCAATTATAGTGTCTAAGTCTTGTTGCAGTAAGGTCTTAATCGGTGGCCTATATATGGCCGCGAATAGGATACTCCCGCTTTTAGTAATTATTTGGACAGCTAATGCTTCTAGATTTTGTAAATTTTGGTACTTGTGACGGTAGTGTGGTAACTTGTTTTTGATAAAAACCGCAGTTCCCCCTCCCCTGCCATTGGGTCGGTTGCTCCTGGATATATCATAACCGAAGAAGTGGATGTTTTTGTTTGAGTGTAGGCGTGTTTCATTTATTAAAGCTATATCAATTCCGAAGGTTTTGAAAAGCTCCTCTAGTTCTTTAGCTTTAGCTGCCGCGTAGCTTCGGTGAATGCCGGCCGCTGTGGAGTTGTTTTTCTGTGTGAGTGTGGGCGGGGAGGGGGGGGGGTCACCAGCCTCCTCTGAGATCGGTTGGTTGAGCCTGGATCTCAACTGGGGGAAGCTGCTCGATGACGCCTGGTGTGTTGTGTGTTTTGGCTTGTGCGTTGCTTGTTTACTTGGGTGGTTTTTCTCTTCTCAAGTAATTCCACGTAAACGGGACACTTGCTGTAGTTAGCCGTGTGGCTACCTCTACAGTTTATGCATCGCGCGGGGGTGGTATTTTCTTTTTTAGGGCAGTCCTTAGTCTCGTGTAGATTTGTACACTTGACGCTTCTGGGAATATTTTGACAATTGTTCTTTGTGTGGCCATATCTCTCGCATCTAGGGCTTTGTGCAATTGTTTTTACGGGCGGGATGTATGGAACTATTTTAACTCTCGTGTGGCTTATGTAATCTATTTTGTAAATGTCGGATGTCTGTGAGTTCTTTGCGATGGTGACTTGGAAAGTTGGGAGTAGTGTCACTGTTTGTGTAGTATTGTCAGCCTGTGTTTTTTAGAAAACTGTCTCACATCAGTGACGGGGTATCCTAGCCCCATGAGTTCGTTTTGAATGTCCTCCGTGGCCATATTGAGGGGAAGCCCCTTTTGATAACCACTTTGACCGGTTTGTCCCTTGGCAAAGTGTACGTATGGAATTCATGTACTTGAGCAGGTGTTGTATCAGGTAATAGTCTTGTCTGTTTGTTGTGTGTATTTTGAGTCCATTTGACATGTATGCTACCTTTATGTAATTTTCCATTTCTTTAGCGAGTTTAGTGATTTTGTTGTAGTTTGCTGTGCCCAGTGTGACTATTGGTGGGTATCTTTTGATGTTATAAGTCTGTGGTTGGTCAGATTTAGTTTGTTGCGCTGGGTCGTCTTGTGTGGTGAGCTGGTCGGCGGCCATTGTCAGGGCCTCCTAATTATTTGTGAGGGTCAATGTTTTCTTTGTGTGTGTATTTTGGCGGAGTTTGCATTTTCGTTTGTCAGCCATCGTATAGGTACCTTGGCCATCAGTATCAGCTTTGATGTCTGACCCTTCAGTTGATGTGTATGACATGTCTGTGTCTACTGTGTTATGTCTTGGCTGTTTGGGGGTTCTTTTATTAATTAACAACATGTTCTTTTTATATTACAAACATCAAAATATTTTTAGAGCAGTTCTATACCATGATCGTTTATAGATAGACACTACCACTGGATATAGATAAACTACCTTTCTTATATTGTTTAATACATTCATCTATATTACATAAATAAATTTTAAACCTTGGTTAGTCGACTCTTTAGTGGTGTATATATATGCCAATATATATTACAATGTTTCATACATAATGCAGCTAATTTATATTGTGTAATAGACTCTTTTCAAGTACACTTCTTTTTATTATACTTTTCATATGTTGTACATAATCCAAGACTTATTACTTATTTAGAGCAATCTTCTATAGTGCACTTCTTTAGTTTACCACCTCCATGTGTCACACATAATCCACCATTCTTAACTTGATTTGTAGAATTTTTTATAGTGCACTTGTATCGATAACCACCCCCATGTTTTGTACATAATCCACCTCTTATAGCTAGTTTACTACAATCTTCTCTGGAGCACTTTTGCCGACAAATACCACCATGTTTAGTACATAATCCACGTCTTATAGCTAGTTTACTACAATCTTCTCTGGAGCACTTTTGCCGATATCTACCCCCATGTTTAGCACATAATCCTCTTTTCAGAGCTGGTTTGGAACAATCTACTAAACTGCATATTCCATGATAGTACACAGCCCTATGTGTTACGCATAATCCACCACTTTTAATTTGATTAGTGCAATCTTTCACAATGCACTTTTTTCGATATTTACCTCCATGTTTTGTACATAATCCACTTCTTATAGCTAGTTTAGTACAATCATCTCTAGAGCAGTTTTGCCGAACTCTACCCCCATGTTTAGTACATAATCCCCTTCTCATAGCTTGTTTGGAACAATCTACTACACTGCATATTCCACGATAGTACACAGCCCCATGTGTTACACATAATCCACCACTTTTAATTTGATTAGTGCAATCTGCCACAGTGCACTTTTTGCTATAACTACCTCCATGTTTTGTACATAATCCAGCTCTTATAGCAAGTTTAGTACACTCTTCTATAGAGCACTTTTGCCGCAAACCACCACCATGTTTAGTACATAATCCTCCTTTCAGAGCTTGTTGGGAACAATCTACTACATTGCATATTCCACGATAGTACAAAGCCCCATGTGCTACACATAATCCACCACTTACAATATTATTAGTGCAATCTGCCACAGTGCACTTGTGTGTATAACCACCTCCATGTTTTGTACATAATCCACCTCTTATGGCTAGTTTACTACACTCTTCTCTAGAGCACTTATGTCGACCACCCCCATGTTTAGTACATAATCCTCTCTTCTGAGCTAGTTTAGTACAGTCATCTATAGAGCACTTTTTCTGACCACCCCCATGTTTAGTACATAGTCCTCTCTTCTGAGCTAGTTTAGTACAGTCTTCTATAGAGCACTTATGCCGACTACCAATATCTTTAGTACATAATCCTCTTTTCCGAGTTTGATTAGAGCAAACTTCTACACTGCACTCTCGCTGATTATAAATACCCACATGCTCTACACATAATCCACTTTTATAAACCTGTTTAGAACAATGTTTTTCAACACATTTTCTTTGATAGGAGCTACACTCTTGTGCAATGAAAGAGTTATCGTTTTCAACAGGCTTCGAACGTTCTTCAATAATATGGTTCCATTGGAAAATATGTCCATCCTGTAACACACGATATAATTTACACTTTTTTACACTTCTTTAAAATATGATTGTCAAATTAGAGTTTATTTGAGTTGGGATGAATCTGTGAGGTAATGTTTATTTAAGAACAAGAGACTTGTAGTTTATTCTTCTCCATACATCACCTGATTTGCTTTGACGTGTATAGTTAGTAATGTAAAAATATAAATATACTTGTAATTTTAAAGATAAAACTTTCAATGCACAATTACAAATATAAAGTTAATTTTAGTTGTTTTTTTTCTACTCTAGTCAGTTATTTAAACTTAAGAAACTGATTTAAATTTTTTTTTTTACTTTTTTTTTTCTTTCAAATTTAACCTTGTTTTCTTAAATTGATACTAGACCGTTTTCTGAAGCACTCTATTGAGTTCGAAATGATAACACCTCTTTCTGATACACTCTTAATCCATATAATTTATTTTCTTTCCATATTCC
Source organism: Timema douglasi (assembly GCA_901482245.1). Taxonomy (NCBI): domain Eukaryota; kingdom Metazoa; phylum Arthropoda; class Insecta; order Phasmatodea; family Timematidae; genus Timema; species Timema douglasi. The sequence goes on along the minus strand of CABEEJ010007136.1, from coordinate 5,376 downwards.
TAAGTGCAAAAATAAATACAACCCATAGAAAACACAATGTTTGACTATGGATGACATAGTGAAACCTCCTTTACCTAACCAATAAAAATAAAAGGCTAAAATAGTTTAAAAATAGAAATTATTAACACAATAAGAATGAGTCATTTGTGTAATTGTTCCAACTGTCTAAGTAATGACACCTGTAGATCAAAGCAGGCATTTCATCTTGTTGTGGAAATAAATTTTAGATGTCCGTCCTCATAAATATATAAATTCCCAAAAAGAATAAAGAATAAATAAACAAATAAGTCAATTACCAAATATCCAAAGGGTACATTCGATTATCAATAACATTAACGAAAAACCATTAAATGCTTTTTTTGATATTTATTCATAGAAAATATAATGAATATGTGTATATATGTATTTCAACTAATACGACTATATATGATGGTATAACAAAAAAGTTAATTATGATAGTCGTAAAGTGTGTACATATTTAAGATTAATCATGGATGTGAAAAATAATATAAAGTTTATTTTAATGCTAAATGTATAATAATATTTGAAATTTCGCTTGAGAAAATATATACATTTATTTTAACCAACTGTTCTGATAAAAAAATTACTCTTTATGTTATGTCATAGAGCATCAGTTAAAACAAAACTATTTACAAAAATATATCAATCTCCACCAGTCACATATACATATAAAAAAAAAGAAGATTATATGAACAAGATAGGATTCAAAAAAGTCCTCAAAACTTACATAAGTAATCATTATTTCTACAAAAAGGCTTCAATTCATATTCCAATTTTATAAGACAATATCCTCAAGGCATTTACATTATATAAAGAAAGGACTAGATTACTTGCAATATAGTTACAAATAGTAAGTTAACCTTTCACATTATTGTAAAATGTAGGATAAAACTTCACAAAGTTAATATTAATTAAACAAATTGCAATATCAGATTTTATCACAACTATTTCTTTCGTCTATCTTCCAGATCAAACAGTAATATTCAACATATATTGATCTTAAAAAAAAAACATAAGTTTAAATATCATAGTCTCTGACTAATTTCATAATATTATCATTGAATTTAATTTCAAACTATGATTCCAAAGTTTATTAATTGACCTATTAAAATATCAGATATAATAAACCGAAAAGTCAATTTTGAAACGTTTACATAAATAAAAAGTCATATTAGCCGAGAATAAATTACAAAAGAGCAGCCAAGGGTACGTATTCTCCTATCATGAGTCAAGTCCAAGAGTGTTGATCATTTAGTCATACCCGCATTATTTATGGTTGAAAACCCAGAGAAAGATGGAAAGTAGAGAACTGGGTGGGGGAACATATTAGGATCACAAAGAGGGGATACACGCGGAAAACAAAGCTACAATGACTCCAACGCACTGGAATGTTCTCTGAAAGATTAAAACAGACATCACTTTCTTTCTTAATCTCTTAGGAAATATCGAGTACCGCGCAGTCTCTAGTGGCCACCGTTTGAACTTTGGTGGGCTTTCTCAGCCCGTCACACGCCATGATTAAGATCGGAAGTGTAATCGACGTATGTATGAACAGTTGTCAAGATGTGCCGGCAAGGTTAAATGGGGTAAGTTGATTATTTCCCTCAGAATTGTATCTTCTTCTTTAATTGTAGCCAAATGCTACAATATGATATGTAAGAAATAAATTACATACATTGTTACAGAAACATATTATGATACAAGAGCATTACAGTTGAACAAAGAGCACAACTAAGACGGTATGTTGTTCAAGAGACATAATGGTTGCTGCAATTAACTTCCCGTACATCTATCAGTGTTGTTCTTTTTTATACGAGTTTTTGAAATTCTATAATTTTGTTGCCCTTTTATTGAACATATTAATAAAAACTATACTTTTCTGGTCATTTAATTAGTACTTTTTTTTCCTTCTTCAAATTTTTTGGGGTTTTTCTTCTATTCTTATAACTAAATTCTTAGTAAATTTAAATCTTTCAACGAAATATGGTATTGTTCTACTCAAAGAGAAAATGCATAAGTTTCCATTTCATCAATATTTTAAATATTTAGGAATTATTGCGGTTTTAGGATCAATCCCACTACATTATTAGAATCATCATCATCATCATCATCATGAATGGTTTCCAACCTGTGGCTGGGTCCATTTAGAAATCATGCCTCCATCTTCCTCTCTCCTTCCACCATTCTTCCTCCTGCCTCTCCTACTCTCATTTGCACACTTACTATCTGTTCCTCCCATCTCTTTCTTGGTCTCCCTTGTTATCTCTTCCCTACATTCTTGATATTCATTAATTTTCATGGAATCCTCATCATGTGTCCATACAATATATATACATATTATGAGAAGGCTTATACATCCTGTGTACTTAACTCTACAAATGTTTAAATTAAATGAATTTTTCAGGCTCCTCAGTCTCTAAGTAGCGTGTAAAATTTATCTAATTGTCCAAGACTTGCCCCCATTAACAAAATAAACATTATTCCTAGTGCTTATTGAAAAGGTTTACATTGACCTGGTATTTATTCCTGAACGATGAAAAGTGAATGAAAAAAGATCAATATACGAATATTCTTTGAGAAAAAGCATTAATTAGAGAAAATAACAATTACTTTTTACTGAATTAGGCTCTTCTACATACTATTTCCCAAAATCTTCGACAAGACGGCCTAAATCTATTAATGAAATTATTAATAGAGTAATTGTGTCCTATTGTAATATATGTGAAAAAGTAGGTCTAAGATAAATACAAATTAATTTCTTATTCTTAAATATGGACAACTTCATTTTATCGGCAGTGACTTAATTTTGAAAAAAAGGTGGAAGTTTTTGATCATGACATAACTCTCAGGCTAGTCGATCTCACTTATATTTTGAGTCGAGTGTGTAAAAAACTACATTATTAAAAGTCGATTTCTGAACCTTCATAACTCGCCAATATACCAAGTACTATCAATTTATATTTTAGTGTGAACAAAATAACCTTGATCTGTTGTAATCGGTAATGTCGAGGTAGATTTTTTTTTAGATATGAAAATACAGATTTTAAAATTCTATATATTTTTCATCTATAAATGTGGGTGCATAAATATGTGAACAAAAATTTAATCCAAGGAATAATTATTATAAGATGTAGACTGAATAAAAGTGTACAAACAAGATATGATTATGTGACCTTTCATTAAGTTTACAAGTCAATCAAGACCTTGGCCTATGATGTAACAGGTATGTGTATGGGAGTGTCTTAACAGGATACATACCTTGTAACCGCGACACCATTACAGCCGATTTGGGTAGTATAGGTAAGACACTTTTTTTAGCAAAACTTTTTCTTTGGTCAAAATGGATTAATTTTCTTCACATCTTGATATCAACAGTTGTTGAAGCTCTCTAATAAATAATAGCGAATAGGAGGTCTAATGATAACTTTTTATATAAAAAGAAAGAGTTGTCATTAAATTCAGTATGGTCTCGAAAGACATTAAACTAAGGTTACCATTAACCTGTGAAGAAAATTTAACTTTGATATAGGAAAAAAAACACTGCACATTTTAAGCATTTTCTAAATTCTCGCCTTAATGTGGTAGACGTAATTTCATGTAAATAATCATGATGAAGTGTATTTTCAAGTTTTTGTATATGTCTTATCAATAAAAGATAAAGTTAATCTAACTTTTAAAGAGTCGAAAATATTTTTAATGCAAATTACATACACTTAAAATTGATAAATGGTCTTTTGCAAAAACTTGTTTTTGTTAATGTTTTTTCAGAAAATCTATGGAAATATAATTTCACACCCGAGTTTCAGGATACTGCCGGGGAATAGTTCTTTTATAAAGGAAAATATATTTATATCATCTTGGAGAGAATGTTTATATATCGTGTGTATTACACTTTTCAAGTTATGAAGATGAATATTACAGGCTACCTAGATGAGACCAGTCCAACCAAATAAACATTATTCAAAATGATTAGAGAAAAAGTTAATATTGGCTGATGCCGCAATCCTGAATGTGGGAATGGGAACAAAAAAAGATAAATATTTAAATATTATTTAAGAAGCATTATTAGAAAGGGAGTACGAATTTGCGTGGAGGGAAAGTGGAAAAACATTTAGGAAAAACCACGCTAAGTTCACATGATCGAGATGCGAACTTTGATCTTCTCATTCTCCGCAGCCTAGCTCAATATAAAACTAGAGCGCAAGCTAACTACACTACCAAGGTGACATTTAAATCACTAGTTTATCCATTGTATTTTTGTTGCTAAATATCACAAATTATTAAGGCATGTAATAAAACAAAAATCTATAATTGAAAAAGTCAGTTTTTTCCTGAACAAGGAAGGGTTGAGGTTCGTTTTTTGGTTTCCATGGCTATGATCTTGATACAACTGTGGCTATTTTAATAAATGATGATTTTTCTTAAAAATATAAATTAAATCTGTTAGTCATAGTAGAGACAAGCACTTTAAGTCAAAATATGTCAAGGGGATATACGTTGTTCTAATTTGGAATAGATATTATTATGATCACAGGAATGCCAACTTTTAAATACTACTATATTTAAAAAAAATTGTTTTAATCTACACTTTTGTTTATTTGTTATGTGTGGGTATGTATATTTCATATATTTGTAAAGACAAACAAAATGTAGGCATCTTATAATTGAGCAATACTATCATTAACGATGATATGGTACTTGTGTATCCATTCATTTATTTTGATATATTTAAAAAATACATCTATCATAATATTTTAAGAATCTTTAGGTAAAAAACAAGACGCGTCAGTTCTGCTGTTCAATCAATATTTAAAAAACCGGGAGCAGATCTGTTTATGTTGTGTTCTCTGTGATCGTAATATATTTGGGGTGGGCCGCAAACTAATTTACCGATTCTAGTAATATGTTGCAGAATTGCAGAATTTGTTGTAGTTTCCCACGAATCTACCCCAGTTGATTCTTCCACATTTCTAGCTTCCCTTGAACCTTCCCCAATTTTAGCTATCCTTGAATCTTCCCCATTATTAACTTCACTTAAATCATCCCCAGTTTTAGCTTCCCTTTAATCTTTCCCTCTTGGTTCAGACACCTTGTTTGTTACTTGACCTTGATATTAACATTATAAAGTTAGTTCTATTCTATTGAGAAGAAAAGGTTGGAACTTCGCGTAAGAGAGCAGCCACACCTCTTTAAGCAAGAGAATAAAGGACAAGGCTGTTTTCCGAGAGGTTAACAATGTTGAATCACCAGTAGCCAACATGCAAAGATCGTTAATAAAACAATCGGTTTTAAGAATCGATAAGCTAAATGGCGACCATAGGCTTATCGATAATACCATTATAGACAGATGACTAA
>CABEEJ010007135.1:0-33437 GCA_901482245.1 Timema douglasi | reverse complement strand
TATGGCCTTAAACATTTAAAGACTGCACATCCTGACAAGGCCAATAAGAACTTAAATTTTTTCACTCCCTTTATGACAAATCTCAAAAGCGGCCAACACTGTTAAACATGATTCACAATGCTTTACAACAACAAACTGATGGTTTGCATGCATCATACAACATATCATTGCTGATTGATAACTCTGGGAAACAACATACAATTGGTCAAAAATTCATATTACCAGCAGTTATTGAGGTTCTGAGTATTGTTTTGCATAAGTCACCACATAATATAATTAAGATGATTCCTCTTAGCAAATATGCATTGCAAAGACGCATAGATGAAATGGCTGAAAATGTGGAAGATACATTGTGCAGCACACTAAGAACAACATAATTTATTTGTATTACAGCTGGATGAGTCAACTTTGCCAGGCAATGCTTCTTGCTTATGTCTGTTTTATAAAAGACGGAGAGTTTGGCTCGAGAGTTTTTATTTGCAAGGCAATCAAAAATCGATACTAAGGAGAGTCAATATTTCGTGTGGTTGGGGAGTTCTTCAAAGAAAAAGAATTCCACTTATTAACATATTTGCTTATGCAATTGATGAAACATCATCAATGACTAGTCTATCTATACCTTGGGTGTGTTGCTTACTTGAAAAAAATCAATGCCAAATATCCTAAGCCTGCCGCACATGATGCAGGATTTGTTTCTAGATTGCTTGCTTGGTGTTGAGCAGGACACACTACTGGAAAATGACATCACTGATGGCTCGGCTGCTGGCTATCCTGCTGGTTTCCCTTGATAGGTCCCGTGCTATATTCCGTGCTTGGTTCCCTACTGGGTTGAGAGGTGAGCCAATCAGAGAGCAACCTTCAGTCATGTGACCAAGCACGACAATCACCATTGTTTATGTGCAGTCAGTGATAGAGGTGGTTATGTTCATGTGGTCTCCTACATTTTCTGTGCTGCCTCAGTGCATCAATTATTGAAAATATCCTCATCACTAATTGTCTTTGACGAATACAAATTGCCCGCAAGGTATTGTCGTCCAAGAAGTCATCATCACTGTCCATGTTTGTTGACAACAGAGCTAGCATTCTCTCACGCTCTCTCATAAGCTATCCGCATGGCCTGTAGATGGCGAGCCTCGTCTGACGCCAACCCAGCAGTGCCGCATGCACAACAACGATCAGCGAAATCCAGCAGGTAATCTAACAACAAACCTGCATCGTGTGTGGGAGGCTTTATTCATTATGTCATTCATCGCCAATCTGGCTGCAAAAAACCTCAGTGGCTGGTTGCCTACACAATTCATTATACACTGTTATTACTGCAGTGAATAAAATTAAAGCCCATGCTCTCATTGATCGACTATTCTGGGGGCTAAGTGCTGAGAATTATGAAGACTTTGAACGTTTGGTGCTTCATACTGAAGTTGGCTCTCAATAGGAAACTGTTTGAAACACTTTTACAACTTGTTTGGCACTGTTGTGGAGTTTTTCTTGAAGGCTTGAATGCTTTTCTCTGTAATGAACTCAAAGAAATCAGGCATGACATTGCTTATTTGTCTGAACTATTTGCAAAGTTCAATGAAATGAATTTGTAGATAGATGCAAAGAAATGACACCAATCTTATTAAGGCCAAATCTGTTGTATCTATGTTTATTGAAAAATTAACTCTACTCTACTCAATATACACCTTTGCAAGCTATACCAATTTCCAAGCTTGTCTGAGCTAGAACAGAAAGTCAGGATACAAGATTACGATACCGGACTGAGTGATAAATTCATTTTCAAATATTGAGGAAGTAAACATATAAAGGAAGAACTAATTGAGCTACAAAACGACTTTGAGCTGAAGCCAAAGTTTAAGAAATCGTACCAGGAGTTTTGGTTAAAGAAGGAAATTTCTGATCGCCATCTTGCATTATGGAGTGTGGTGAAGAAGCTCTACCCTCTCTCCTACACTCTTCCCCCCTCTACTTATCACATACGCTCTTTCCCTCTTTTTCTCACCTTTTTTACCCCTTGCTTCCCTTCTATTTCCCTCTCCTTATTTATACCACACACAGGGTTTGGTTGAAATGTGATATAGTTAACCTTATTAATGTTTATCCACCTTGACAGTATTAGTATTTTTAGAAAGAATGTTGTAAATAAATTAATGTTACTCTTGAAAACACTATGTGTAGATTGATTTAATTGAAATTAATACATTGTTTAAATTTTAGACACCCTTGTTTTGGGGGTTCTTATTCAAGATTTAAAAAAGTACATTTTTAGTAATTCTGGTGGATGCTTCGAGTTTGTGAGCCATGAAATAGTTTGAAACTTAGTGGAGATATGCTTATAAATGATACATAATTCTAAACTCTAGGTTTATATTATTTTATAAATTGCTGTAACATTTCTTTTTTCACTGTGTGTTACTGTTATCTGTTAAGGCAATTAAGCTAATTATTATTATTACCATTTTTATCATTATCGTAATTATTATTAGCACAGCGTCTTACTACCCATTGTGTTATACACACACTAATGTGTAATGGTAAGGTGAGTGTGAGATGAAATGGAGGACCTACAGTTTAACGTGGGATCCGGACCACGGTGGAGGTCTGGCATTCCACACATTCACAAGTTGTGATTAATACATGTCTTGTCAGAGGTAAAGGAAGGGTCTGGTAATCAAATAAATCTGTGCCGGGACCGAGGATTGAACCTCCCTGGACCCCCCAACACAGAGGTCTGACACCTTACCCCTAGATTGCCAGGTCATCTACAATCACACTAATTAGTTAAGGATGAGAAAGGTTGAATTTTAGGGGAAATGTACCCACATTTATTTGGAGGATGAGTGTAAAACAATTTTTGGACAAACCGTCCTCCGTACACCCAACCGGAATTTGAACTCTGATTTCCCTGTCATTGACGGTCTAGTACAACAAGAGTGACGGCTTAGACCATGTTGCCAACATTTCTAATTCAAATAGATACTAGCCTCTATGCAAATATTTTACATTTGAGAAATGTTGGTGCTAGCTGGAGATCTCAAATATAGTGCTGACAGACAGGATATGAGTAGTTCAGTGGCTACTATAATCATAATATCCCATCTGTGTCTAAAAGCTTCAAGAGCTGTACAAGTTCAGGTGCAATTTTTTTTAACTTTTTTGCACTTTAAATTTCTTTTTTGTTTTTCATATAAGACTTTGTGATATCATTTTTATTCACATTTATTTTCAGAAAAAACCTGTAAAAATTATTAAGGCGGCTTCTGCGTTAGAGTGCCTCCTGGTTTTGTCAGATACAAATTTGCTGATACTATCTATGCCCAACCTTAAGGCTTCTGGCAAGGGACCTATACTTCGTGGAGTGACAACCTTTTGTTTTAATGACTATGCTGTTACAAATGATCCATTCTCTGTTCAGGTATTTTGAAAGACATATCTTTTTTTTAATGTGCTAGTGAAGTAAGTTTTTCTTTTAAATAGAAGAATGCTTTTTTTTTTGTATCTTAAAATATTATTGCCTAGTTACTGTGTGAAATAATGTGATATTTTTTCAATTTCCACTTTAAATTATGTCAGAAGGATTATCACATAAATGATTGCAATCATAAAATTTCAACACTAAATATATTTTTATATTTGAGTATATGCTTTAAATTTAAATAAAATCTAGTAATTGAAATTTATCACCGTGTCTTACTACCTGTTTGGGTTTATATACAAATAATGTCTTTCTTAATTACTTTTAATAGACATAGTCCAATTCTTTGAATCCTTTATAGGAATTGTATTTAGCAGTAAGCTACTACACTATTTTGTTTGGTTTATTCTTCATGTGTGGAAGTTTATCACACTTTATAAGACCTAAGACCTGCTTAAAATATAAAATTACTCAGAGCTATCCTAGCAACTAACAGTGATACTACGGTGACCTGGCGGTCTAGGGGTAAGGTGTCAGACTTCTATGCTGGCGGCCGGGGTTCAATCCTCGGTTCCGGCAAAGATTTATCTGATTACCAAACCCTTCCTTCACCTTTGACAAGACATCTTGTGAATGTGAGGAATGCCAGGCTTCCACCGTGGTTCGGATTCCACGTTAAACTGTAGGTCCTCCATTTCGTCTCACAATCACCCTACTATTGCACATTAGCGTAAGTGCATATAACCCGAACGGGTAGTAAGACACAGTGCTAATAATAATATAACAGTGATACTCATAAATATTTATGGAAAGTAATGTGGGTAAAACAAATTTTATTACCAAACAGTGAATGGGAAAGTTTTGAGTATGTTTTAAGCTGTGTGTTTCTTTAGGTTTTTTTAAAATACTTTATCAATAAATGTTTACTTTCTTTCTAGATTTGTGTTGGCCTCAAGCGACAACTACAAGTATACAATGTATCAATAGATAAAATTACACGACTCAAGGATATTGGTATGCCAGACCACGCTTTAAAACTCGCTGCCAATGGTGATAATGTTTGTGTGGCACTTCAGGACGAATATATTGTGTACAACATAAAGACATCTGGAGTACAGAAACTCTTCTCCTTCAACAGTGATATGTTTGTCCCAATGATTTGCAGAATTACTAAGGTTGTCCTTATTCTTCTTTGTCACACAATAATTTCAATAAATTCATTCATAGTTAGTTACACAGGATTCCTATTCAGATATTGAAAGACAAATTAGTGATGATGATTAATTTAGCAATATGAGTATTATTTTTTTTCCCCTTAATTATTGTATTTTATTTAAAATTTAAAAGAAGGGAGTGATTGTACAAAACTTTGTTCACCCAAATCCCTTTTTCTTTTAGTTATGTCCTTGGTAACCTAAACAGGTAGGAAGACACATTGATAAATAAGATCAAACATTTATATTGTGTGTGTGTGTGTTTGTTTGTGTGTACACATCCAGGTGCATGCACATATCATTTATGTTTAGTTTTAGTTCTACATATAAAATCTGAGTTTAACTTTAAAAGTTATTTGTGTCAATTTTTGTTTAGGGTAAGAGAAGGTTAAAGCCTTAACTCCATTTTTAAAACCATATTATTTTTATTATTACTTTGGCTTCCTTTTTTAATAAACTTCTTGTTTCCACCTTTTACCTTCCCCCTTCCTCTACATTCGCTTAATCTACCCAGTTTACTTTTGTCTGATTGCTAATCCTCCAATTTTACCCTTCACAGCCTTTTATTTTTCTTACTTTGACATCAGGAGTTTGGCATTATCCTTCAAACTAGATATAAAAAGCTACACTAATATATATTTTTATCATAATATTATCTAATATCTTTTATTTCTACACCTAAGGAAGAATTCTTGGTTTCTGCAAATGAGGGCCTTGGAATATTTACGGATGAGAAAGGAATGTCCAATCGACCCCCTATTCAGTGGTCATACCCTCTTCTTGACCTTGCTTACTCTCATCCATACATTCTTGGCCTGAGTGATGAAGTTGTTATGGTTTACAGGTAAATAATTTTGGAAATTTCTCCTTTATTCTACAGATTTGAATGTATCATTCTGATGCCAATTTATTTGTTCCAGTATTCTTGACCAACAACAAAAACAAGCGATTTCATTTGTTGGTGGCCGCAACGTCGGAAACTTTGATGGCAGAATCTACATAAATTCATGTTCGGCAGTGTATAGTCTTGTTGCTGTTCCTTGGTATGAGCAAGTTAAGGTAAATAAAGAGTTTAAATACAATTTTTTGTAGGATAAAATCATGTTTGATAAATAATGTTACTTCTTAGTTCTAAGTGAGATATTTTATGATCACCCCAGGTATAACTAGATCATCACTGGCATGCTTTAGTGTGTATGTGAACAAAAACTGTCAGTTATTGTGTCATCTGGAATGGCTTGGTATTGTTTATACATTTACAACATGATTCTTATATCCCGTAAAGTTTCTAGTGATATTTGCAGGAAAAGTTAAATTGAAATGGAGCATGGTGGACAGAAAAAGTTGTAGTGTTGCATGTTATTAGAAGCGGCAACATTCGGAAAATACAACGGCTCTGTCAAAAGAAGTGGCTAGCTAAATTAAAATGTTACCACCCACTCTACTACCGCTTAGCTACAGCCATACTAGACTAAAAGGAAAGTGGGGGTAAGCTACAAAAAGTTATAAAGAAGAAATACGTCAGCAACAATTTGGTAACAATATGAATGTTTTATTTAATATAATAACAATTTAAACAATAATTTACATGGCCTCAAAAATCCATCAGGGGTTGTGTTGAAAATCATATTAAGCAAATGCTCAGTAATATCATGCGAATGTTTCCAAACATGAAACATGTTCTTAAGTCAACTATATCAGTCTGGAAGAGACAATTACTCGTTCCAACAACACAATGCCAGTTTCACAACAGTGAATATTGAAAAAACAACCTAAAGTGCTGACTATCCTAGCAAATTACTTTATAAATGTCTAGTCAGATATTTATTGACTACCAAAAAAAAGAGCCTAATGGGCATCTTTGAAATTGGTACGAAATTTGTCTGCTATGCTACATTGAATACAGACAAAAANAAAAAAAAAATAAATTACATAAAAAAAAAAAAAAAAAAAAAAAAAAAAAGGGAAGTTAAATTTAATATCATACAGATATTTTGAGGAACACAAGAGTTTGGCTTACTGACCATGGGTCAAATTCCCGCGGAACTATTAAATGTTGACACAACTACGGACGTTAACAAGATCCCTACTTGTTAATAAAAATCATATAACATACACAAGAAGTCTAGATAAACTACAATTAAATTCAATTAAATAATTTGGAAAATATTCAAAGTCAAAATCAATCCATCAGCAAAATTTTACGTTACTTTACCCAACAATTCAAAATAAGAAAACATCATCAAAAGATGAGTTTGAACAAGCCATAGTTCAAATCTATTAAAATAATATCGGTGAAATAAATATATAGAGAATATGAAAACATCCTGAAAATGTCCAAGTCCAGGACCGGTCTTATCCTGATGGCGTCTATTACAATATTCTAGGACATGACTTCTCCTGAAGGCGTCCAATTTAATAGTCAAATCGTCTTCAGAATCACCGAGCTTAAATAATGTTTCTAGTCGCCTGGGATTGAAAAATGGGGGGTGGGGGGGAGGGGTGGAGTTGTCCATATACGTCGGTGATGTCCATCGGCCATTTCGATGGATGAAAATCAGCACGTACACCATCACTCAAGCTTGGATTGGCTGGCCTCTCTTCATCACTTCCACCAGTGTTGAAAAAAGATCTTTTTGACTAGAGCACCAGTGACGTACACACACCACGCGCTGTCCTGGTGGTAGATTCCATCTTGCCCGAAGGGTGGCAGGTTAGTCGTAATTCCGGTACTGTTGTGAGCATCATTCCTGAGTCCCATCGGAATCACTTTGACTCGTAGGCTTGGCACATCAGATGCATTTACTCCAAGGCTCGTTCGTCCCACTCTTCAATTTAGTACGTGGTGAGTATAGTCCAGTCTTGAAGGTTGTTCTAGCCAGAAGATACAAAGGATAAGTATATCAACATTTTATTTATTGCAGGGAGTTTATTCTTGTTTGATAGGCTTAGTATTGTAGACGGATTCTACATTGGACTACAATAGAGAAGCTTACTATTGCAGGAAGTTTATTAATATTGCGGTTTCATACGAAGTTGGTAGTATGACTTGAAGATTAGTATGAGGGGTGGTATGATGTAACATCAACAAATGTTACAGAAAAGCACTGTCAATTTTGCTAAGCTCTTTTCGGAAAGAGTCCTGCATCGACAAATGTTTTTTCAACAAGATTTCTTTTGGGTCTACTTTGTGGTCAAATTCTACCAGAGGGTCATATCAGGCATTTTAAAAATTTTATTCACATACTCTTTAGACTTCACTTTCTATAGCAGCGGTTCCCAACCTGCGGTACTTGCCAGGAAGTTTAGGGGCATGTGAAAATATTCAAATAGTGGTGCTCAATTGTGACTGTCTAAACATTTGAAAACCTCCACAATCATGTCTCAAGGTAGTGTGTAATTTAATATATAAACCACATAGTTATTCAGTAATTATTCTGTTAACCCCAAAGAAAGTGATTTCTTTAGGTTGTAAACAATGATAACATGTAAATTTCTTTGGGAGATTTTTATCTCTTTACTTTTGAAACATTTAAGAATCACATAATCTACCATTGCATAATGAATCTAAGACAAGTTAAGAGTTTAGATGTTTATGTATATTATAATGGTTTATTTTGGAGTAGGGGGAAAGCTTTGATGTGTATTTTTTCAAGTAATACTTTTTATGTATTTCAACACATTTTATTGGTTTTCCCCATATATCCCTACTCAGACAGGCTAAATGCACATATTATTTTAGAAATCACTTTTTTCGCTAAATCATACCCACATTTTTGAGATTGTGTTGTTAAAGTCAGACACGTTTAGTCTGGTTGGCTGAAGACAAAGTGTTAAGTCACAGATGGACATACTGAGAGTGGTTTTTCCTAAATTGATTGGCATTCTCTCTCTGTGGGCACATTTATTCTAAATACCACCTTCCTCATCCCTACCTTCATATTGTAATTAAATGGGGTGAACCTGGGTGGTTAGTAATATATAAAATTATGTGAACCCTAGGGAAATGATATAACTAAGTATTTAGTACATTTGTACTATTGATCTATTTCAGGTCTTGCTATTGGATGGTAAAGTTGAAGAAGCTCTTAAATTATCGCGTAATGTTGAGCCAGTAGGAATGAATAAAGAAGAATCTACAAAACTTTTGCAAGACATCTACAGAAGAGCTGGATTTATATACTTTTCATATGGTGATTTTGATAAAGCTCATGAGCTTTTTGAAAATGGTCATGTAGATGTTCGAGAAATAATTTCCCTTTTTCCTGGTTTTTTGCCTTCATCGTCGAATTTTGTACGTGCTGTTCCACCTCTTCATGAAATTGCAGATGTGATCCAGCTTTTTGCTTCTGATGATATTAAAATTAAGGGAGCCAAAATATTTCTACAACAATTTCTGGAATATATCCGAGAATCAGGTTTAACACCACATCTAATGGTAAGTTTTGAATCATACTGCAAGTGCTTTTTACAGATAATATGTAAACTTCTGTGTTAATATTTTAGCCAAATAAATGTTAGAAAATCCTAAAATATACTTATTTAATGTTACTCTAAATTGATTACTTAAAGGATTTGTTCATATTACACAAGTAGCATAAACTAACTAAAATCTACTATTTATTCTCACTGCAAATTTTAGCATTCTACCTCAGTTTACCATTGAAATAGTATTTTTTATGAGATATTAGTCATATAAGAGACAGTCTTGTGTTTTCTTTGAAAACAACCTATAATTTCTAGATTTAAAAATGATTTAAAATGTTCACACTAAAATAAATATTATTAAATGTCAAACAAATGAGCCAAAACTAAAATGTAACCTAAAACGAATGATTTTTTTCACTGGCATTGAGAGTGAAGGATGTTTTGATAGATGAAATGAAATAAATATGAATTGATGGATTAGATAAAAAAAAATGAACAGGTTATATAAATCAAGAGATTAGAGTGGATACATAAATGGATGTAAGTAAAATAAATTGGATTGAACAGGTCCGACATGTTAGCTCAGTCGGTAGCGTGTCTGTTGACCGAGTTAAGGGTCCCGGGTTCGACTCCCGGCATGGCCGAAAAATTTATCATGGGTGAAATGTTGGTTTACCTTTTCACAGTGATAAATTAACAGCCTAGGACTGGATGTTTTTCCCGTCCTAGTCTTAAGTTATATTATACCGGTAGTGGAAAATATATGCCTTGAATAAAAAAACTAACCCAAACCACAGGCTGGAAACATTAATAGATGTTAAGTAAAGTAAAGTACAAGATTGAACAGGCAGATGGATGATTTATATATATAAGATTGGATGAATGTGTGTATGAATTAAATATAGAGAACGGATGGATGGATAGATAATATCGTTCAGATTGTATAGATTATATCAAATAAACACATTAATTAGAGAAATAGATAAAGCTATTTAGTTATACTAAATAAATAGATTAGATTGGATTAAATTTGAGCATGGTCGATCAGATCAAATCGAAGGGGGATTGCATTTGAGTGGAAAATGGTGTGTGGGAAATATAGACAGTTTAAGTGAGAGAGGGTACATGAGCAAGAAGATAATTCACAACTTACAGGTATCAAAAGTTATTTTACTAAAAACATTGCTCAAATAGAGTAAATACTACTCTAAGTCATTAGAATAATTTATTTCTTGATTGCCCCATCGGCATAACATTGAAATAACGCCAAGAGTGGTATATTGCTTTAACTGTGTTCATTGTAATCCAGATTTACCAAAAGGTTTTCATTAATCAGATATCTTCATGGATGTTAATAATCTTCCTTTATTCATTTTCCTCCTATTTCAGGTGTTTTGATTATTAATGAAATAATAGCATGGGTGGAAATTAGTAACGAGTAGTGAGGTTTATATTAGTTTGAGCTTTTAAATGTTTTATCTCAAGTTCCTTTTCATTCTAATTATAAATTAGCGTCTTGTTATATCATAAATTTAAAATTAATTGGTTTATTACTTTTCAGGAAGTCGATACTGCTCTGATAAAGCTATTTGCTGAAAAAAATATGCCTGAACTAGAAACCTTTATCACGACAAGTGAAATCACATGTGATGTTAAAGACTGTTATTCTTGGTTGGAAAAATATAGTTGCTATCATGCTTTAGCTCTTTTACATAGACATGCTCAAGAACATGATAAAGCTTTGGAGCTCTGGACCAAAATTATCAAGGGGGAATACAAAGATGATTCCTTTAGAGGCTTGGCATTTTTTATCGAGTGTTTGGCAAAGTAAGTTGGCTATACTTTTGTTTATAAAATTTCAAACTAAAAGATCTTATCATTTTATTATAGTGTTGAATCTAAAATTTATTTGAAATATTCTTAAGCAATCCAATGCATTCTCCATATTGGATACAACCATTAAACAATAAATTTCTTTAGAATTTTGATAAACTTACCAAGCAACGCAAAGTATTGATTTGTATCAACTCTTTAGCTAATATTGCTTTAACAATTACACAATCGACAGTGAAGAATTTTATTAACGGTTCAAATTACTCAACTTTTAGCTTGTATGGGGACCGAGTGGGGCTCTGGATGTTAATTTGTACTTGGACACGTAAACAAACTTAACACAATTTCACCAAACAAAACTTAATTTCCAGTTCATTTAACTTATTATTGACCTAATCTAACTTTGATGTGTCAAACTTAACTTTATTCAAGGTAAATTACCCTAACTTAATGCCACTAAACTTAACTAAATCAAGTATTTTGTTATATCACTTTGTCTTGCCACCCATTCCTGTATTAGGCATATCTATTAATAATGATAATGTGTTAGGGATAAGGAAGATTGAATTTAGAGTAAATGTACCTGCTCTGCATGGAGGGATCATGGAAAACCATTTATGAAAAATCCCACTACGCACACCCGCCTGGGATTCAAGCCTCGATCTCTCTGTCATAGGTAGTCCAGTCAACTCGAGTGACACATTAGGCCATGCGATCATGGATGTGGCTATTAATACTAATCAAAGAGTATGCGGCCAAAGCTCTATATGTGATGGTTCCAAAGTTAATTCCTGAGTCACCTGATTCATGGGCCAAGACACTACTCTAGCATTAGACTAGACTGCTGATGACGGGGAGATCATTGTGTGATCCTGGTCGGGTGAACCGAGAGTGGTTTAATCTAAATGGTTTCTCAACGGAAATGCGGGTATACTTACTCTAAATTTAGACCTTCCTCACCCTTAACCCATTAGCGTATTTAGTACATAAGTGTATAACCCAAACGGGTATTTAGACGCGGTGCTAAAAAACATCTTGAGTATACATACATTTTTTTTACCTATAGATGGATAGAGCTAATCTATGTTAGATCTATAATTGTATTTTAATATAATTACTTTCACTGATTGTAGGCTAGCACATATACTGATTTACTATTTTAGAGTTTTATTTATCCTTAAACTTGTTCTACTTACATTTTTAAATTAAATACTATAAATACTGTTAATTATTCTTGACTACTCAACTGTTGATGTATACCAATATTATATGCATGAAAAACTCCAAAAATAGCATAAAAGATTTCCTCAGAGAGTTACCTATTCTTAGTACGAAAACCCTTTGTTTTTAATCTTAACAATGATGCCAGATAGCGAATCATGGTTTTCTGTAGACCAATATAAGAACTTTCAGGCAGCACACAAAAGAAGTTGACCTCTAGAGAATGGACTTGGTGATTTATTTTATTCCTACAAGAGTCAAGTATAATTTCACACGGGTAGCATAATATTACGGTAAACTGGATTGACTCCTCGTTTATCCATATTATCAGTTGACACTATCATAGCATTGTCAATATATGACAAAAATAAAGCTATTTAATTTTTTAACATTATCATATCCACCAAAGTGAAATCTTTTTAAAGTTTTGGTTAAAAAAATTAGATCATTAAATCCCATCCATACAATTCATGTTTTGTTTATTTTTTGAAATTAAATATCTTTGTGTGAGTTCTTGAGCAGGAAACATTATTATTATTATTATTATTATTATTATTAGCACCGCGTCTTACTACCCGTTCGGGTTATACGCAAGCAGGAAACAAAAATAGTACTGTGTTAATACTAATATTTTGACCACTCTCATTGCTTATACTTCTATACTAACCAGCATCGGTGAATGCATGGTCTTATGCTGGGCTTACAAACGCAATTAATGGTTTGGGCAAAAAATATTTGTCGTTAAAACGATAATTTGTAGTTTTCGCAGACCAAAAAGTATAGTTTGAGCTAAATCTTTGCGTGTTTGATTTTCTAGTTGAGGTTGACGCAAATACTGAGTGTGTAAATGGGTTTTGTTGGTTTGCATAAACCAGCCAGACAGTAAAGATAATACACAAGAGCTGAGACGGGAGGTGCTTCTTCATACATACGCAAATAGTTCTGAAAATCATTTGAATCGTCACTAAATTCACTTATTAGTATATGAAAATTATTCCCTTTTTAATAACCAGCACTTAGTCCACTTTTAACTTTATTTAATTGTTTTCGCTTCTTCTTCACACAGCACAAACCGATAGCTGATAAAAATAAATAACTAAATGGGTAGGCTTGTGTAAATCAATTTGCACAATCTGATTTGCGCAAAATTGTTTGAAAAAATTGTTTGGGCGTCTAAACCCAGCTTAAGGCCCTACTCTCGCATTAGACCAAACCACTGATGACGAGAAGATCTAGGCTCTTTCTCGGTCAGGTGAATTGAGAGTGGTTTTTCCTAAATGATTTTCCATGCTTTCTCTCCACACAAATGTAGGTAAACTTTAAATCCAACCTTACTCACCCCCAGCCTATTAGTGTAATGTTTGCATAAACATATAACTCAAATAGATAGAAAGATGTGGTGCTAAAAAAATCCCTAGACTCATTAGTTTATATTTTGTCATAAAGTAAATTTCACTTTATACATTTCCACCTAAAGACCTTATTCAACCATGGCTTTAAGATGTTATATTTTGCAATAAAGGACCTGTGATTTTATTCAATTGAAATTAAATCAACTTAACCTTTATTAAAATTTATATTTAAGAAAATTAATTTTTTTTTCTGTATCCCTTGGATAATAAAAAATGTTTTGAATCTATTATAGCAAATGTATGAATCTTTGGTTTACATACAATTTTTTTTCCAGCCTTCAAGACCATGAGTTGGTGTGGAGGTATGCTGAGTTCGTTTTGAGCCAAAATGAAGAACTTGGTGTAGGCATATTTACATTACGTTCTGATGAGGACCAAAAATCACAATTTAAACCTGATGATATTGTTGATTTTCTCCAATATTTTCCTAAAGCAATCATTATATACTTGGAGTACCTGGTTTTAGACAAGAAATGTCATGTATGTTATACTAATATATATAATTTTTTTCTAATTCTATATTTGCGATTTTGAAAAAAAGCTTTGATTCATTTCAGAACCTTTTTTTACTAAAAAGTATTTTAAATAAATAGAAACTTGAGCATAATTTAAAGAAAAATACCATAACCTCTTTTCATAGCCACTCCCCAAATAAAACTACTCTTACTCACTTTTGTGGCTGCATGGTCTAAGGCCTTACTCTTGCAGTAGACTAGATTATTGATGACAGTGAGATCGAGAGTCAAATCCTGGTTGGGTGTACTGATGGCCGTTTTTCCAAAATTGTTTTATATTCTACCTCCATGCAAATTTGGGCACACTTCCTCTAAATATAACCTGCCCCATCTCTGTAAACCATTAGCATAATTAGTACATAGAGGTATTACCCGAACAGGTAGTAAGACGCAGTACTAAACAAAAAATTACTCTAATCCCATTCTTTCCCATACCCCACACCCCTATTTCCATATTATCCCCCCCCCCCTCACTCTTTCTTTCACTCTCACTATGATTATCCTTCAATTACTCTCTTTCCTATCCACCCTCACCCACCCTTATTACCTCCCTCCCACCCTCCCAATCACACCCTTTTCCTTTCACCAACCTTTTCCTTTCACCAACCTATTCTCTGCCTTACATTCATTCTCTTTCTTCCATTCTTTAACTTACATCAACTTTTTCTATTCCTTCCATTATATCACCCTTCTTCCCTTCCATTCTCCCTTCCTCCAACATTCCCTCCTCTTTTTTAACATTCACATTTTCTTTTCACATTTCCTATCTTTCCTATCTCTCCTGTCATTTCCCTCTCCTCACCTTTTTTTCTCTTTCTCCCCTTGCTCTTCCTTGATCACCTCTCCCCTCCTAACTATATTTCACCTCACTTATCCCCACCTCTCTGTCACTGGCACACTAGTCTATATGAACTTAACATTTATTTCATGTCCCCACTTGTGTAGGTAAGCTTAACTCACAGTATTAATTTTTTTTGGATAAAGGGTTTATCCATTAATTCAATTTTGTTTAAAATTAATATAGTTAAATATTTTTAAATAATCTGCATTTGAAAATGTATTTAGTATAACTGTATAGTAATAGTAATAAAGTTAGAAAATATTTAAAACAGCATATACACTAACCCACTTTGGTGGCCGCATGGTATAAGGCAATACTCTCACAATATACTAGACTGCCGATGATGGGGAGATTGAGGTTCCAATCTTGGTTGCGTATACTGAGGGTATTTTTTCCAAAATGGTGTTTCACTCTTAGCACAAATACGGCTACACCACCTATTAATATAATCTTAATCATCAAACTATTAGTGTAATTAGTACATAAGTGTATAACTCGAAAGGATAGTAAGACACGGTGCTAAAAAAAACTACAAGCTATAGTAGTATTAGGACGAGAACCTTTTATTAGCTGTTTACATTTTTTGTTTCTTAATTTCCTGCTCACTCACAGTTCTTAGAAACTTTAAGTTCCATAGTCAACCTAGAACTTAATATATAGTTTATTATTATATAGCTACTTATTCTAAATTACCTATTTTATATCTTGCATGTTCAATGATAGATCTATTTACCTTGTTCTCTTATTTTAAGTTAATAGTTTATATTAATCTTCTCTACTACACTTCCAGTTACTCTATAAAGTGGGTGCAATATAAATTCGACATGGTTTTCTTAAAAATCCTTAATACCACATTATACACTATTCTATATTTTCTAATTCCTTTCCAGGTTGAAAAATTTCATACCCACCTAGGTATCTTATATGTTGAAAATATAATAAAGTTGAAAAAACTAGGACAAAGTGAAGAATTGTATAAAATGAGGCAAAGATTGCAAAATTTGCTTCAGGTGTCCAATTTATACAGAGCCCAGATGCTCTTAGGAAAGATGCATGATGCTGAACTACACAAGGAAACTGCAATTGTGTATGGGAAGGTAAATAAATAGGCCTAGCAGTGTCTTCTGTATAGTTAAATAAAACTACAAGTTTACACTATTCAAAGTTTTTTTTATAACTCACAATATATGACAGTAAAGAAAATCATCTAATTCTGACTTAATCACAGTTGAAAATGTTAATAGATCAGCACATGGTCAAAAAATTTTTCAATAACAACATTTGACAAAATAGTTTGGTTAAATTTTCACTTTCACAACATTCATCACACCATTATAAACAATACAAAAACATATTTGTCAGTAAATTATGAAATATAAACTAGATAAACTCATGCTAAGAATTTTTTGAGTTGTTAACTATTATTTTTTTCATTATATATTCAGTTAAGTTATAAAAATACTGTGCAATTCTTGAATTTAAAATTAATACTTATGTGGGAGGAAATTAATAAAATTAACACAGTACCAATACTCTTTATATANATATATATATATATATATATATATCATATTATTTCTAATGGTGATTGTTCCCCCCCTCCTCTTTGCACCCATTATTCTTTTTAAAATTATTTTATAAGACCAAAATGCATTGATATTATTTTTCAGCTCGAAGAACATGATAAAGCTTTGGATATACTAGTTCACCAGTTAAAAGATTTCAAAGCAGCAGAGAAATATTGTGTGGATAATGCTGAGGGAAAAGATGTGAAATACAAGCACAAATTGTTCTACACATTGCTTTCAGTATACCTTAGCCAAAAGCTACAGTAAGTTTGAAATATTATTCATTTTCCCCCGTTATAATTCATTTTTATTATATAAAACATGTTAAACTCACTAGCAAAGATGTTTACAAATTTTAAGTTCCTATTAAAAATTAATTAGAATGTAGTTATTGAAATTAAAATTTTCCCACTTAGAAAAAGAACTTGCTGCTAAGGCTCAATCCCATATAACTCAACTAAAATTTTTTAATTGCCATTTTTAACACTTAATTCAAGTGATAGAGATTAGGAAGGTAGTTAAGTGGAAATACACCTGCATTATTGTAGAGAATAGATGGGATGGATCCTATGTTCAAAACAACGCACAATCCAGTTGGTCGAGATTCGAATCTCAACCTCCTATTCATCAGGAGTTCAGTCTATTGCAATTACACCATGCACCCACCAATGCAGGTCTGACAATGGTTAATAAACATTGTATTTTGCCATACCATCTCGCATGGCAGTTGCTAGTATAGTTTCTACACATTTACATATCTCATCCTGTTCCATTAGGGTAGGGTCAAACTTTCTTCCCAACTTAGGACTGACTATGTGCATCCACTGAACCTCATGATGAATCAACATACATTGTCGCCCGATTATTTTTTTGATCAAACTTGTAGAAATACACTTTTTGGGAATGTTATATTTTGTCACAATTCATTACAATAAGTTCAAAACCTTTCACAGGTGGCTGAAATTTCTAAAGAATGCTTGATTAACCCTGCAAAAATTCATGGGGGAGATAAAAGGAAGTCTTATTTTGTATCTTAATTCTTTATTTTTATAAAAAGGTATTAATTTGGAGCTATTTTTACTTAAGAAGGTGACATTATTTGGTTTTGAAATGTATCCCCCGCATTATATTAAATTTTCAATCTGGCCTGTATAATGATTTTAGAAAAATCCTTTCATTTAAAATAATGTCTTAATTGTATAAAAGTTTTACAATACCTTTTTTATCAATCTTTTCTATTGCAATATTAATTTTTAGTGGCCTATTTGGTTTAAAGAAATCACTCTTGTGTTAGACTGGCCTTCTATTGACAAGGAGCTTGGTGTTCAAATCTTAGTTAGGTCTACTGAGAGCTTTTTTTCCTACATTGTTTCCCACTCTCCTATCATGCAAATGTGGGTATAGTAATTGTCATATATGTGTTTAACCAGAACATGAAGTAAGACATGGTGATTTTTTAATTTTTTATTTGATTGGCCTGAAGGTCATTGAATTTTTGCATTTGAATAAAAAAAAACATCTAAACGGTTTTCATAAGAATTTGCATCATATATATGTATATAGACCAGGTGTAAAGGCAAAAAAAATTACTAATTCTAAAAAATCTCAGCAAACTTGAAAATCATCTTATCGCTTTATTTTGGGGGTCTCATTAGCATGCTAGTCTTTTGTCCTGGTGCGAAGTCTGCATTCGCCATAACAATGGAAAAATAAAAATCCTATAACTAGGTCTTCTTTCAATATCTCCTTTTAAGTTAGTTTTACAGTAAAAATAGCTATAATTGTTATTAAAGAGAATCAATTCTTCTTTAAAAATTTTCCTAAGCATATTTATCGTGCAATGGAAAGTTTCAAAGCTATAAGCCTATAACCAATTATTATACTAATTAGACCCCCAAAATAAAGCAATCAAAATATTTTCCTGATTTCTGGCATTTTTTTCCAACTAAAAATACCTGATGCCAGGTCTAATAATACAACAATGCAGAATACCGAGTGTAAGGGTCAAATTAATTATTTGGGTGAAACCATTTTCTGAAGGATACCATACATGACTAAAATTTTGTTCCAGCACTCTGATTTTAAATTAAAATAGGCTTTTCTTTACTAAAACAATCATTATATGTATAACAATCAAGTTATCATTTTGCCATAACAGAAAACATAATTTCATCATAAGTATCCAAGACAAGTATATTTCTACAATCTATTTTGTCACAGTTTAATATATTAATTTTGCACTTTTATCACTGCAAAAAAATATTATTACCTTACCAAATTGTTAATTGTTGTTCTCTTGTTGATTGTTATTTCACGTAATTAAATTATTGTTTGGGTAGCTATAATATATAATATTATTTTCAAGTTCATTATTTTTTTTCTGTGTTGTGCACATTTTATTTTATAAAGTGAATATGCAAATTTATTTGGTTTATTTCACCAGGTTTAACGAAAAAAAAGAATATATCATTCAAGCCATAGAATTGCTAAATTCTAAACCATCAGAGTTTGATGCAGACAAAGTGATGAATATTCTTCCACCTACATGGTCAATGTCTGTAATTCTTTTGTTCCTCCAGGGTGCTTTAAGAAATTCACTTCACAAGGTTTGACACACTTTAGTATTCTGTGTTTATAAGTTTGTTTTTTAATTCTCTCAATGGCAAATTTGGCACAAAGCCATATATATACTCACCTGGAATTTTGAGGGAATATCTCTTTAAGTGGAAAATCAGGGAATTTCTCTTTACATCTAGATTTAAAAAAAAAAAATTACTCGGCTACTAACATGGAGATATATATTACAAAATATAATTAAATTGGAATTTTTTTCCCAAAATAAATGTGTCAAATAAAGCAATATAGATCATTCAACACATGCAGTGACAGGTATGTAAAAGTAAGTAGGTAGGTAATGATTTAATTATGTATTAATGAACATGCAGCAAGCATGTGTGTTTTGCATGAAGAATATTGTTTTAAAATAATAAAGTACATTAAAATAATTAAAAAATGTTGCTATGCGAAAGTGAATTCACTATCATGAACTGAATTTGTACTTAAATTTTACATTTAGCTTATGTTAATAATAGATTTATTAATTTTTATAGATAACCAAGTTGAGAAACTGTAAGCATGGCAAACATATTTTTTCAGAATGATTAAAATTTAACAAAATGTAATGGAAAATAATTAAAATATAAATTAGAATACAATTGAAATATTTTTTTAAGATCTAGAGGACATTAATTACAAGTGTTTTTTAATGATTTTTATGACTACTTCAATTACAAAACTGATTACGAATTTTCTTAAATTCATAACTTTTTATTAAATTGATTACCTGGCTTTTCCTTGTAAATCCTTTTCCGCCTTTTAGGAGTAAATATTTATTATGAGTATTCAAATGTCATGCCCATGTACTTGATAATTATAATGTAGAATTTTTTTTAAACATGTTAAAATCTTAAAATTACCTGAAAAAAAACTGAAAATTTTCTGGAAAACTAGGAATTTTCAGGGAATTTTGTTTCCAAGATTGAATAGACAGTCTTCAATAGAATAGAAACTTTAAACTAAGGTTTAATAGAGGAGAGAAGGCAAGGGAGGAAAGATTGAAAAAACCAAAATGGTTACAATCAAAACTTTTTTCTGTGACCTGTTTTTACTGCTCATTCGGGCTTTCCTCATATTCACACGAATGGGTTAGGGATGAGGACGGTATAATTTAGAGGACATGTACCTAAATTTTCATGAAAGGAAAGTTAAAAACCATTTAGGAAAAACCAGCCTTAGTTCACCTGATTGGGATTCTAACACCGATCTCCCCATTATCATAGGCAGTTCAGTCTACTGTGATAGTGACACCTTATACTACTCAAACCACTGAAGCGGCTTCTAATATTTGAGTACCATGTCATCATTTCACAGACTGAGAGGACTAAACACAAAATATGTTGGTTTCCTGTCAACACAGCTACACTCAAGACCATAAATAGGTTTTGGCGCATATGACACCATTACCAAATTAGCCCTCATTATAAGCATATTAAATTAATATTTCAAAACTCGGATCTTCTTTTTGGGCTAATAAAGGAACATCCTCTTTCCTTTCTCATCCCATCATATGATATTGTCATCTCGGACTCTTTTATTTATTTTACCTAGTTATTTTTGAAACATCCCACAAAAGATAGGAAGGCTCACTATTTAAGACTTTTATTTGTTGTAGCTCTTGCAAATTATTTTGGTTTATTTGATATATCTGAGCATTTATCTTTTCCTACTTATTTCTTGTCAGCCCTTATAGCGATTTTATTTATTTTCAGTATCGTATGAGTAAGATTGAATGTGCACTTGCTCGAGGGGAAAACCTTCAGAAGCGCTTCATTTTGTATGATATTCAAAGACTTAGAGTTCAAATACATGAAACCAAGTAAGTATTGAAAAAGAAATTACAAACATATAATGTATGGTTTGCTTATTTGATATTTTAAATCATTTTAAGGTTTCTTTCAATTTGATCTTATATGGTTGTTTTAAAACTTTTTATAATTTTATATAGCTCATTTGATTGGAAAAACCATGTTCTATTTATCATATTTGTTCATTGTTTTCACCACGCTCTGTGTCTTCTTCCAAATATAAAATTAACATCTACTCAAACAGATTCTCAACTGTCTTGGTCGAATTCAAGCATGCCAATTGATCTCGCTGGTATAGTGTGCCAACCTTGATAACAACAAACTTATCACAACTTTTAGTTAAGCTTCATCTTGATACTTCTCTAGTAATCTTCATGTAGCTTATAGCCAAATTTATAAATGCAATAAAACTACTATAGCCTTTGATGAAAAACCTCAAACGTAATAGGGTTTTTATACCCACCTACATTAATAAACACAATAAAACTACTATAGCTTGATAAGGAACCTACAACATAACAGGTTTTTAGTGACATAATTGTGTACATTATTTCTGTTTGTTTGGGTTAAGACTTCAATTAGTTCTTTTTATAAATAGTATATAACATAATATTACAGAAATTAATGTAAAGTTGTGTCATTTTGTTTTTCTCTTTTTTTACAGTTACTGCTGTGTTTGTAAAAAGCCCTTTGTTGATGGCAGTTTTGCACGCTATCCAAATAATGTGCTAACACATGTAAAATGTGCAAGACATAATAATGTCTGCCCATTAACAGGAAGGGTCTTCAACAATTTAACAATGACAAGCTAGCACATATATTAAGTTTTTTATAGTTTCGGTGGATATCAAGACTGTATTATGTGGAAAAACTCTTGAGAAGAGCTGGTTTTCTCTCAATTTATTTCATATATAGATTTGCAGAATATTTATTTCATATATAGATTTGCAGAATATTTATTTCTTATATGGATTTACAGAATATTGGTTTCTTATATATATATATTTACAGAATATTTATTTCTTTTATAGATTTA
Organism: Timema douglasi; assembly: GCA_901482245.1. Lineage (NCBI taxonomy): Eukaryota > Metazoa > Arthropoda > Insecta > Phasmatodea > Timematidae > Timema > Timema douglasi. The sequence goes on along the minus strand of CABEEJ010007135.1, from coordinate 11,530 downwards.
CAGAATATTTATTTCTTATATAGATTTACAGAATATTTGTTTCTTATATATATATTTACAGAATATTTATTTCTTATATAGATTTACAGAATAAATATATATCATTCTTAATATAGTATTATTTTATAAAATATGTTTCATTAGTCAGTTTGCCCTCTAAGATAGGGATATAAAATTTAACCTAACGTTTATGAAATATTTACTAATTCCCTCAATGTGTTGACAGACCTATAAAACTTTCATGTTATATTTTTTTATAATACTTTTAAATCAGAATCTTTTTATTTATTTTTAATAAGCTTTTTGCATTATGACAGCTCATTTTGTGTTGGAGTATTTATTTTTAGAAATATTCTATAAGTATAACTTTTCTTTAGAAGAAATTTGTTTGAATTCAAAAACACATTGATGATTTAATTTAGAACTTTCATACAACATAAAAAGGCTACTTAAAACTCTTCTACAGATAAGATAAATAAATACTCTTTATTGTGTGTCAGTAAATTATTTTTCTTGAATATTATCTTATTTCATAACATAGAAAAATAGATAAAATATATATTTAAAAAATTATTATTTTCCTGATTGATGAGTTTAATGAAAGGAGATAAAGTTGTTTACTGGTGTGTCCTTAGAACCTTGAAGTTATTCGTTTACAAACTTAAAACTTATGTAACAAGAACATTAACTTCAGCTCCACTATCAAGTTAATGGGTTAGGGGTGAGAAAGTAAATATTTTAGATGTAACCTACTTGTACTTTAATATAAAGAGAACGGTAAATGATTTAGTAAAAACTACCCTCAGTAGATCCGACCAGGATTCAAACATCATTCTCTCCATCATCAGCAGGCCAGTCTTGACACAAAAGTGATTCCTTAGACCATTCAGCCACTGATGCAGGTTCAAACCTTATTACTAAATGGCTAAGTATGGTTTTGTATGGAAGCTCAAGATTTGAATAAAGTGTTTTACTTAATAATGATACACTTACATTCAATAAACTTGCTGGAAACAAATGCTTTATATATATCATTATGAAAATGTTTTTATTTGTCAATGGATTGATTGTTTTCCTCTCTGCGTGATAAACATAATTTTGGTGAATCCTTAAATAGTAAAATAATGACTAAGTTGGCAACACTGATAGCTGGCTCTAATAGCTGACAACAAAAAAGTCATGCTGAGGTGAGCGGCAGCAATTTTATTTTATACATACCTGCATGCACTAAAGTAAAAGCTTTTCTGTTTAGAATATATCCTTCTAACACCAAAAATATCTCCTTTCTCTTACCTCTTGCTATGGCTCATGGCTTTCATATTCAGGAAAAATTCTCAGCATTTTTACCAATGACAGCTTTTATAAAAGTTCGACAATGTTCTGTCCGGCTCTGCTAGCACCCATCCTTCACCGTGATGGAACACTTGTCATATGTTTGAAGTTTACACTATACAAAGTGTGTACATACATCAACTATATGTGTAGTTATAACATTTATTTCAATATTTATTTTAAATAAAATTATGTATAATATTAGCTAAAAAATCATATATCATGTATTGAATATGCTGATGTTGCCAATTCTCTTTGAGTTTTGTTTGCACAGAGGAAACTATGCTTGATTAAAATAATTATTGCAAGTATTTTATTTTTAAACTAACAACCAAAATGGTTAACACTTTAATCTAATTGTTTTTTCTACCACATCTAGATAAGATGCATATTTACTAATTTTCCGGCCATGTCGGGGCAACACACATATGAATTATGCCAATAGGATAGATATGAGGATGTTAAAATGTATTTACCCACATTTTTGTTGAAGGAGATAGGTAAACAATTTAGGATAAACCACTCTCAATGCACCCAACCAGGATATGAACCCATACCTGACCATCGCTGACATATCAGATTCTATAAGCCTAACATTTAGCTTGTGTGGCATTTAACGGGGTTAGTATGTTAGTTACCTATTATTAAATATATTTTTAGCTAAAAGTACTAAAATATACTGGGGGAAAAAAATATTGTGGCTATGTGGTTTGAAAATTTGATGTACCTATATAAAACCCAAGCAGAAAATTTTACACTAAATAGTCTTTCTTTCTTAGACTAAAGAAGGCTGCATTGTGCTTGACCATAGTGTTGCCCAAACAATATTTGAACTAATAACTATATTACAAACTAAGATTTGTTTATAATAACTAAATGTGACTGATATGTATTTTATTTGAAAATAGTTTTTTTTAAATTGCTTATTAATGTTATTTCAATCAGTTTTTTTCTGCTACTACTGGGTGCACAATAAAATCACAATGATTTAATAAAAGTAGTTGTTTTACAAATAATGTAAATGTAATTGTTTAGGCTGAAATGATAAATATATGTGTTCTGGTAAAAGGCTAGGCTTGGTGGTTACTCATTTTCCAGCGACTCTGCTCCTGGTCCAGTATCACGAACAAAATATATTAACCTTTCAATGTCTTGTTTTATACTTGGGTTAACTTCATTATTTGTGAAGAGGAATTTCAAAAACGCTCGTAACCATTCTCCTTTAGTTTGGAACGCCATAATGTTGAAGCCATTCATGTGAACAAATGGATTAAAAACCCTGTTCATGAACACAGCAACATTTCTGTATGATATTTTATCATCACCCTTTAAGTTCATATGATCGATTGCTTTAAAAACACTATTGAAGTTCACTTTCCTTTGTAACGTTTCTTTTGATATGATAATCCATTCTGAAGGCTGGGCGCCAAAACCTTCTAAATAAATTTTTTCTTTAAAATATGCAAATGCTTCAAATATACGCGGGTTTTGTCTAACTTCGTTTGATAACAATGCAGCATCAAAAACCTTTTTTAGAATTTGTCCCCTTGGTTCTTGAATCCTGTGTTCAAATGTTAGGTTGAGAGCTTTAGCCAAATCTGTCCTACGAAGGAATTCTATGATAATATTTTTCTGCTCAGCTTCATTGATTGTTGTAATGGGTGGAAGAGCATCTAATAATTTAATAAAATCCACAGCTATAGTTGTAGGTTTTAAAGTTTTCAACAAGTGATTTAAATACAGCTCTATTGCTTGATATAATGTGAAATTATGTTGAACAAATGGAGCTTGTAACGCTCTTTTCAGGACATCTTGAAGTAATAAGCCTCTTGTTGGGTATATTGAGGGAGAGAAAGGGATGTTCAATTCCTGAAGAATATTTTCACGAACCAAGAATGAACGTATTTGGTTATTGATTAAATTTTCTTTTGAGTACAGTGACATTGGTGGTAGAAGTTCTCCTAATGCATATGGGTTTGGTGGATGTGAAATATAAACGATGTCTTCTGGTGGAATAACAAAATTCATAATTACAACATATGGCAATAAATTGTATTGCATTTCAAGAAACCACAAAAGATGTTTTATTTGGGTTTGAAGTTCTTTATATGTGTGTGTGTGTTGAAAGCGAAGAACTTTTATGAGTAGAGCTTGTAGCAGGGTAATTTTTGTATGATAATCTTCCACCTTAATTTCAGGGCCAATTGTGTTGAGTAATGTAGATGATCTGAGAAATTCTATTATGGGCTTAATTAATATGAATTCAAACGTTCCTTCTATTAAATTAGGAAACAAATCTTCAAAATCTAAGTTGACTGGAGGGTTATATATTTCGGGAGACAATTTTAAATTTAAAAATTGTAAGGGATTTTCATACATTTGTTTATTGTAAGACCATTGGGGAGTCAAATCTCCATTGGTTGTATTTACTGCTGGCTTAGTAGAGCGATAAGTTAGAGGAGTTGACCACAATGGATTTATCGGCCAGTGAGGTGAAGGTGATGGAGTTATCCATGGTGATAATGTTGAGAAAGACCATAATGGTGTATAAGATGCCCAAGTTGATTCAATTTTATGGGTAGGATATGATGTAGTTGAATTAGAAATCCAAGCTGCCAACTGATTACTATTTGAAGGAAACCAAGTCTGTGAATGCTGTATTGATGTATCAGATAGCCATTGTACTTGAGTTTCATTTGGGATGGATGATTTATTTGAATCCCAAGTTTTTGACTTAGTTGTATAAGTAGGAAACCATTTATTATTTAAATTTGATGACCAACTATTGGTGGGTGACCATTTTGATGGATTTAGTACGCTGATTGTATTCCAATATGGTGACGCAGTTGTACCATCATGGTTGCTTATGGCAGACCATTGAGGTGATGTATTTCTTGAAATAATCCATTTATTAGGTGGATTAGTCAACACAATTGAAGAGGGTGCTTGGTAATTAGCTGTCGTTAAATTTTTTTGATTACCTGACCATGTAGACAATGGTTTACTCTGTGAAGATATATTCCAAGGTTGTAAATTTAAATTGTGATTTTGTTGTTCTTGTCTATATATTTGAGGGAGTATAGTCCCATAGCCATAATTGGATGTACTTGTAATTGTATTTGTTTGATACATATTTCTGGTTTGAGTTGTTTCAACATATAATATTCTTGTTGGTGATTTTATACTTTTATTAGACTTTTGCAAAGGAAATGAAATGGTAAATTCCTTTTTCCAAGTATTTTCTGGGTTCACTTTATTATCATCAGTGTAAGATACAGATGTTTGTGTAGTTGTATTATTTGACATTTTCTTTTGTGTCAAATTTGCAAACGTGTGAATGCTTGTTGGTTTATCTTGTTCTAATGATATAATTAAATTAAGTTTTGAATTATTCATATTATTTTCTTTATCTTTTGGTAATATTCCTCTAAAATATGAATTTGAATACAAATTTGAGTGGGGTGAACTTGTAGTTACAATATTGTCATCAACGCGAGTAATTGTATTGACCTTCTTATCAGTCTGAGTTGTTTGGTCAAATGTCAATTTAAGTACGTTATTTCCTAAAGGAATGTTTGTTGAATGTTCCATTTGAACTACATTAGAAGGTTTACTTGCCCAATATTTCACTACTTGACCTTCTCTGTGCATCCACGTTAAAATAATGTTTAAGTTGTCTAGTAGTAATTTATCACTTATTAACTTCTCTTCAATGAGTATATGAATAATTGTGGTTGCACACTGTCTCGGATGGCTACATTCATAAAGCGGTATGCGTTTAATTATACTTTCCCAATCTATATGTAATGTAGTAAGTACATCAACAATTTCTTTCTGTATTATACGAATTTCATTTGGCATACTTGGGATCCCTAATGATTCTATTATATAAGGGATGAAAATAAAATTTGGGGGTAGTGCAGGTATAAGGTTGCATAAAAGTCTTTTAAATATCAAGTGCATTTGAAGTGCTCTGATAGAAAACTTTATTTCTTCTGGCAATTTTTGGACTCTGCGCTCGATCCTAGTTAGTATTGCGATAAGTACATCTATTGGTTTAAGATATTCATAGCGTATAAAACCTTTCCAAACTAAACTCATATCTATATAGTTATTTGCAATATAGCTTTCAATTTCATATCTAATCTTGACAATGTCGGGTGGATATTCTAGTGGTGTAATAGTTTTTAGAAGCAACTGAAAATTTATTACTGGATTACCAATAACAGGTGACAAAATTTTATAGTAGGGACTTGCAAAAGTTGGTGTTGGTTCTTGGATGTAAGGTATAATATAATAAGCATCATATCTAATCTCAGCATCAAGAGCATGGATAGACATGTGATGTAGCACGGTTCGAACTAATTGAAATGGCTCTTGAAACTCTCTAGAACTTATATTACTTATAATAATATCCCATGGTGTAATTTCTTTCATTCGCAAAGCATCTATAATATAACGTTCTGTTTCATCTTTATGTGGTGTTATTATATCCATGGGTAAATGTAGTAATATTGCAGCAAAAAGGTCTTGTGTAAGTTCTAAAGATCCATCAGACAAGGCAGAAAATATATTTGAAAACAATGTACCCATTAACTTTACAATCGTTTCAAGTGAATTTTTCACAGTATGTTTGTGGAAATTTGTTGGATATTTTAGGTTGTACAAATCTGGAGTATTTTCGATGGAAGCTAAAAAATCAACAACAAGAGCTTGCCCATCTGGTCGAATGATTTTTTTAATGTCAATTAATTCATTTTCTAGAGCAAATATCCAAACCTCAGCCGCACTTTGCATGTATTTTGGAATTACATTATGTAGCTCATGAAATAGTATTAAAAATTGTTCCTCTACACTCACTGATGAGATTTGGGGCAAAATATGCAACAAGTCTGTTGTTGTTATTCTCCTGAGTTTAATATAATTATAAATCGCAAACAAAGATGAATATAAATCCGTTGTGAGAGGGGTTTGTGGCCGATTAAGTAAATATCCAAAAACGGTAACCATGTTGTCACGTAATATAGCTGAACAGAAAACTTTGTACATTAATACACTTTTATTTGGACCATTATTATGTTTCGAATTGTCGAGATCGTCGATGGGTGGGTGTATTTCAAATGGTGGTCGTGGCATTGACCAGCTGCCGAATGTAGCCCCAAATTGTGAGACTTGATATATAGTTTCCATTTTACCTGTTGGCCCCAAAATTGTGGTTACCCCTTCTCCGCCAAAATATTCCGAAACTTTGCTGCCCGTTTGAGATGCTGTCCATGTAAAAGATCCATCAAAGTCTTCAAATATTCGGTTACCAATACTCATGATCACCTTTCCTTGAATAACATCAGATGAATTATCAATCATCACCATGTCCTGAAAAAAAGTTATAATTCTTTTTAAAACATGCATGAGAAAAACATATCTTAAATTTTTATAAACATGTAAGATTTGTCAATATTGTGTTAACTGCTCGATATGCTTAATTGTAATGTGATGTCATACATTAGACTGACTCCCTCTCCTCCTCTCATCAGGCATGTGCATGCAGAACACTACCTACTTCTCTCGATATGCAAATGTAGTTTATGGACATCCCTATATGCATATAACCTGAATAGGTAGTAAGGCACGCAGTGCTAAAATATATATTTAAATAAAAGCCGACCTTGTCAAATTCAAGTTAGCGTTAGTCTTAAAACACTTTGTATACAGTATCCACACATCTTCTAGACATGTTGTGACAAGCTCATTGTACATAAGGGCCACATTGATCATTTAAAAAAAATACTGAGCCACATAGAAAAAATCTTTGTCATTGCCTTAAGTAAAATGAATTCCAATCTAGTATTTTATTATTTCAAAAAGAACAGATTAAGTAGGTCCCCTCTAGATAAAACAATAAGATTAACACATATTTTTACCAACCATTTGAAATCTTTTATTTTCAACAATGGTGCTAACGTCTGATTTTAGACTTTATGCCAAAGTCATTTTTATAATTGTTAACAAATGTGAGTCCGTTAGCCAAAACCTCTTGGATGTTTGATTATTGTTTCTATTTCATGTGAGAAAAAAACACATATGTGCTGGCAAACATTGCAGATCTTATTTGATATGCATATTCAACCATTTTAGGGAATTGATCCATGTTGAAGAAATAAAACAAGTTTGGTACACCAACCTCATGCCAGAATTCTACAAATTATTACAAATTCACAAATGTCCCATTCCAAAATGTTGTATTTCCTCGACATTTATAAATAAAGTAGGGTCGCATTTCATGTTGGTTCATCAAAAGGCCATAGACATTCATGGATAGGGTTATCAGTTTGACATAACTGATGTAGACTATTAATAACTCAATATCAAAATGTTTTCTCTCCTTGACAAGTTGATCTACCCCCACCAACTTAGGGGTGTTAAATCACTCTATACAGAACAAATTATCTGCAAAGGGAACTAACCTACCCCTACACCTACTATTGATGTTAAATAATCAATACAGCATGAATATTCTGTGGAGAGCTTTAATCCACCCCTCCATTTATAAATGATAATTTAAATAGCACGAGTTATCTTTTGGACTGCTCCTCTTGCTCCAGCATCGTCTAGTTTTGTTAATCATTCAATACTACATGAACACTTCACGATTATTCAATAGAAATTTTATGATTTGCCTGAAAATTTACTTAACCCCTTGCTTACTAATATTGCTAATCAATCAAAACAATTCTGTTTTGTGAAATATTTTTATTCATTTCTGTGCTTACTAGTTATTTGATGATGGGTTCCACAACGCGTTTGCTTCTAAAGAATACTCTCCTGCTGTTTTTGAGTACTCTTTAACTATTTGAAGAACACCTAAATGTAATAAATATATTAATAACTATTCATGCTTAGCTTGTTATATTTTTAAATATCTTTAACATAATAGGTATGAGTTAAGCTAGAGGCATAACTAGGCGTTGCCGGTAATGGGCCCATGGCAAACCTGTGGTGCCCCCTCCCCCCTCAAACCCCTACAACCACCCCCAAGAAAAGCAATCTCCCGCCAAAAAATCTAATGTTTAATTATAGATTATAATAATTTACATTGGCATTTAATATTGGAATTTGTTTGTAAATTCTGTGATAAGCTCTGCATGCAAAATTGTTAAGTAAATTGTTTATTTGCAAAAAAAAAATTGAAGTTTTTTGCTATTTGTATATATCTAATTAAATTTTGATTTTACTTAAAAATATGTACAACCTCGTTTTGTAGAGCATGAAATTATGCACAGTAAAGTTACGATTGAGTAATGTTTTTATTATGTGTTTATTAAGAGCGCACTATGCATTGTTACGAGACGGATGTTCCTTGATGGAATTAACTCCTTGGATGCGCGCTTGTGGCTGCCATGATATAACGTTCCGGGAATAACAGAGCTCAGTGCTGGTTAGCACTACTTAAAACAGAAGACAATATATCTGTTCACTTGTTGCCGACCTAACCTAGCCTAAATACCTTAACTATATATAACAGTCCTCCCATATTGGACAGAATGTACAAAATGTTAGTCTTAAGCTATATGGTCATAGTGAATAGAAAATATCTACACTTCTAGTTGTTACAAGTTTCCACTAATTATAAACACTGCTTAATTCTACTATTTATTCTCCCCACAAGCCTAGCACAGAATCTACCCTCAGTGATCGTCTACTGGATCACAGCTCTGGGGTCCCTTTGGCTCCTGGTGTTGTCGCTGGTTTTTGTTCCCCACAACTTCTCCTCCTGTGACCAGTGATGCTGCTTGCCAGCCCTTCCGCTACAGGTATTATAAGTGGGTGTTGAGTGTCTTGTGGTCTTGTGCATGTCACCAAACCTCGTTGCCTCTCGGGTACCAGAGGAGGCTAACTTCCTACCACTTGTTGCTTTGGTAGTGATTTATTCTGTAGTGGACAATCTCACTGAGCCAATGTCCATTCTCGAAGTTAGTCAATGTGATGAGGCAGTATTCGACCACCCTCCGATTGTAGCTCATTCATCCATGTCTCCAACATCTTGCTGCCAACTCCTTCTGACCACTTTGGATACTGTTCACTATACTCCCTAAAATGCACTGTGTCCCCTATACCAAAGCTTTGGGTTGAAGGGAACTTCACCAACGTTTCAGACTTGCGTTATTGTTTGGTTGGTAAAGTGTCCGAGTGGAGGTTGCTCAATGGAGTTTCGAGATGTTTGCCCATCAGAAGCTTCGCTGGTGTTTGTACAGTAGTGGTACTGGCTGTCGTCCTCATGACAAAGGGAGCTCTTGCTGTTCTGGTATACCATTCCCCTTCGGTGTGTTTTTGTAGTAGTTGCTTGAACGACTGATCCATCCCCTCTGCTAGCCCATTTGAGGTTAGGTGTAAAGGCGCTGTTGTGATATGCTCCATTTCCTTTCCACGAAACTGCGGAACTTTTCAGACTTGAATTGGGGTCCGTTATCGGACACCAACACGTCTGGAATCCCGTGAGTCGCAAACATGTCTCTAATGTGACGTATTGTTGCAAATGATGCTGCAGAGGCAAACGGCTTTACCTCAGGCAATCTAGAATAAGCATCGATGGCTATAAAAATGATTGACCTTGAAAAGGCCCTGCAAAATCTCTATGAATTCCGGACCAAGGACTGGTTGGCATTGCCCAGTCCTGAGAGGATGCCTTTGGTAGAGCTGCCTGAACCTCTTGGCATGTTCGGCACAACTTCACTGTTGTTCCAATGTCGTCATCTAAATGCGTCCACCAAACATAGCCACGGGCCACTGCCTTGGTTTGAACAAGGCCATGGTTTGTGGAATGCAGCATTTCAAATACTCTACCTCTAAGTGAGGCTGGGATCACCACTCTATTTCACTTAAGAAGGCAGGCAGCCTTTCATTACCGATAATTCGTTGCTGGAGTGGCGATACAGTGTATACTTAGCCTCTGTTTGTGTGGGCCAGCCATGCAGTGTCAAAAAAATAATCTTCTCAAGCTCCTTGCTCTCTATGTTCTTATATAATACCTCCTTTGCTGATATGAATGGTTGTACATCACCAAGCAATAAAAATACATCGTCTGGATCAAGATATTCCATCCCCAGAGAGGACAATCAACGTTGCCATTCTTTTTGCCAGGCCGATATCGTAGCTCAAAAGAGTATGCCCCCAGGGCTAGTGACCATCTTAGCATCCTCGGCGACAGCACTGATGGAGTGGGTCGATTTGGTCGAAAAATACATAAGGGCAGATGATTTGTATACAAGGTGACATATCTACCATACACATATTGATGATATTTTGACAATGCAAACACAAATGCTAGCGCTGCCCGGTCAATTTGAGCAGAGTTCCTTTCTGATGTGGAAAGGATGTGGATACAAATGCAACTGGTGTCTCAGTGCTGTCTTCATTTTTATGGGCCAATGCTGCCCCCACTCCATATGGTGTACCCATCACACGATACAATTAATTGGCGATTGGGGTCAAAATGGGTTAGTACCTTGTCACTTGTCAGTAGATCCTTCATGGCCTTGAAAGCTTCCTCGTGTTTTGCTATCCACTGACATTGGGGTTGTTTGTCCAGCATCCGATTGAGTGGCCCCAAGATATTAGCTTTCTTAGGCATGAACCTTTCATAGAAGGTACCGAGTCCTAGCAATGCCTTAAGTTCCCCTTGTTTCGAGGAGACGGGGCTCCGCGGATTGCTTCATCTTTTTTTGCTAGAGGGTGTATTCCTGTGGCATCCACCCAGAACCCTAAAAATTCGGATGACATGCAGTGGACCTAATTTCACAAGACCTAAAGTTTAGGAGCTATGCTTTTAGGTCTTATAAAATTAGGTCCAGTGAAGTTAGGTCTTGTAAAATTAGGTCTTATAAAATTAGGTCTTGTGCCTTTAGGTCCACTGCCTGCTTGAACAGTTAAGGATTTTTAAAGTAATATGGGAAAAATTAATTTTAGGTCCAGTGCTTTTAGGTCCAGTGCCTTTAGATCTAGTAAAGTTAGGAGCTATAAAATTAGTTGTTATAAAGTTAGGTCTTATAAAGTTAGGTGATATGGGGTTTAGTTCTTATAGCATTTAGGTCTTGTGCCGTTAGGTCTTATAAGGCAGGTGTAATAAATTATAACTTCCATCTCATTACAAATATTCAGTCCCATCATGACCATCAAATAAACAACATTAAAATAACCCATC
>CABEEJ010007134.1:8017-33443 GCA_901482245.1 Timema douglasi | reverse complement strand
CATTTCATCTCACCATCACCCTACCATTGCACATTAGCGTAAGTGCGTATAACCCGAACGGGTAGTAAGACGCGGTGCTAATAATAATAATATGTTGTTTTAAACCTAATTTTACTGTGATAAATATTTTATAATTTCACATCACAAATCCTTTTGTTTAAAATAATATAATCTACCAAATTGTAAGAAAATTACGTAAGATCAGTCAGGGGAGAGGAGGGAACGAGAAATCTTACAATTCCTTAAGTAGTGAGATTTGGGGAGTAAGAGTGGTCAAAATAATGAAAAAAATTCTTACGTAATTTATGGACAGCCCCCTATTGGTTTTATAAAAATATATTTCAAGTAAAGGGTTTTTTTAATTTTAGTTTTGTTACAACCTTACAATATTGAGTTATTTCGTGTCTCAAATACTTGAAAATATATGATTATAATGGGCAATATCTGCTTATGTAAGTTACCCCTAAAATTATATTCATGGGATAATTAGTTTATAATGATAAACATTGCCCAGGTACGAAATTTAATAAAAATCGTAACAGTGGATTTTGAGATAGCTTGTTTTCTCTCTTTTTTATCGTTAGTAAAATACCATCAATTTTATGGTAAGCTATCTAACTCCCAAAACTCCTCGAGGGATCCTTATAAAACAATATATACTAAGTTTTAGCCTGATCAGTAAAATGATGTCGGCTTTAGTTCTGGATGTAGACACACAGGCAGACAGTATCGCAAACCAACACCTTTTCGGTTTCGGAAGGGGCTACAATTATCAACATTTGGATCTTTCTTACAAGCAAAGTACTTTTATTTTCAAGGTCTCGAGAGAAAGTAAAAAGTGTCTATTTACGTAAAGATGAGCACAAATCATAGTCTTATACGCTTCAATGGTGCAAACACATTTCTATACATTCTTAAAACTACTAAAACTTAAACTAGCTCTGTTATGTTTTAGTACTCTCCTCTATTTCAAGCTATATAGCCTATGTTTTAGCACTATCCTTTATCTCAATTTACGTTTGCTATGTTTCAGTACTATCCTCTACCTCAATTTACCTCTGCTATGTTTCACTACTATCCTCTACCTCAATTTACCTTTGCTATGTTTCAGTACTATCCTCTACCTCAATTTACCTCTGCTATGTTTCAGTACTCTTCTCTACCTCAATTTACCTCTGCTATGTTTCAGTACTCTCCTCTACCTCAATTTACCTCTGCTATGTTTCAGTACTCTCCTCTACCTCAAGTTCCTCGTGTTATGGGCCCTGGTGTTGCTTGCAGACTTCATTCTGGAGTTTAGATTTGAATTCCTGTGGCCATTTTGGCTTCTGCTTCGTAGTGTTTACGACTCCTTTAAATATCAAGGCTTGGTAAGTTAAAAAAAAAAGTTTAATAGCAATAACAGAAAATGAGTCAACATTTACTCATCAGGCTGTATGAATTAAGTTGATTAAATACAAATCTATGATAGTTGTTCACACTTATCTTGTGCTACTTTTCTCTATTATTAAAATCATCATTCACAGTATACTATTCAAGAAGATCAATAGCTTTTCATAATTCATTGATTAAATTGTGATTATTTAATGAGGTTTGATAAACGTTACCTACCTAATACCGAATAAAGGAATCAATATTAAATACATTTAGAGACAGACTGGAACAAAGAAGTGAAAGAGTGTGGAGTTAAATTTAGCATGGTGAAGTGTGAAGTGATGGTAATGACAAGGAAGAAGATAAGGCGTAGTAAAGCTATAAAATTAGATGGAGTAGAGCTGAGAAAAGTATAGAACGTAAAATATTTTGGAAGCGTGATTGAGGAGAAAGGTGTAAGTAGAGAGGATTTAATGAGAAGATGACAGCAGGGTAAGTGGTTCAATAGGTGTGTATGAGACCTGCTACGGAGAAGAGAAGTGCCTTTAACGTATAAGTTGTACAGGGTGTACTTTGTACCCATTGCTACATATGCAGCAGAAACATGGAAATTCAATGTAGGTGAGACTAGGAAATGGAAAGCCATACGAATGAAGTTTGTGAGGAGCATGTTAGCTGTTATGAGGAGAAACAAGATTAGGAATCAGTTTATTCAAGAAAGAGTGGGAGTACAGGGGGTACAAGAAATAGTCAAGGAAGCAAGACTTGAGATGGTATGGGGATGTAATGAGGATGGAGCAGGAGAAGAGGCAAAATAAAATTATAGCAACTAAGTGTGTAGGAAAAAACCACAAGGGAGGCCAAGAAAGAGATGGGAGCAGCAGATAACAGAAAGTGTGCACGTGAGAGGTGAAGAATGGAAACATTTAAATGAGGAAGAATAGGGGAAGGATAGTGGAAGATGAAGGCATTTTACTAAACTGACCTGGTCTTAGGTAGGAAACAGTTGTTGCTGTTGTGGTTGTTGTTGTTGATGAATAATCAGGCTAACCTTGGAAATGGAAAAGTGTTAATTTAAATTATTTTTTTCATTAATGTACATTTACCCTCTTATTTGAACTAGAAATTATTTTAATAACAATTTTCATAATAAGACTGTACTTGGTTTGTCTGATTTTGAATAAATTTAATTGGTTAACATCTACTTGCACATGTCTGCAACATCTCCTTGCCCACTACTTTGCACATGTCAGCAGGCATCTCCTCCACCAAATGAAATTATGGTTGAAACACAATGCGTTAGCCAATGTGGTATAAAAAGTAAATTTAATGAAAGTTGATAGTTATAATAACAGGATTTGAATTGATGAAATAGTATATTTACCAAATTTAAAAGTGATGCAGTTGAGTGTTTCAAGTTGTTTGAGAAAGGAAACTAATATGACCTTAAAATTAACATGTACTTATAAAGTGAGAAGAGATATTTCTGGAATGAATATACTACAACGTCAAAGATATTATATATCTAGGTTGATATTGTTGTATATTATAAAATGTATATGTTGTATATTTGACTAGAGTAGTTGAGTCACATGACTAGAGCAGTTATGAAATATTGTGAGCGATATATATATGAGTGCAGAGAAGGAGAAGGGTTGGCCTTTGTTAATAATCAAGTGTGTATTGTATACTTTATATACAAATAAATAAAATAATAAAACACAAACATAACATGGTGTCAGAAGTGAACGGCGCGTTTGTTAAATTAGTTTTTTAGTGGAGAGCTGGACACGAATGTACAGTCAAATGGATAACCTTAAAAAAACTGTATTAATTGTAAAACGGAGTTTTTGATGTTACGTAATTGAAGTTCGCATAAGAAAAATAAGTCTGGAAGAATAAGATTCATCAGAATGAACACCGTTTTTCACCCACCACAACCATTAGAACTAACCGGCAACATATCGGAAAATTGGCGTTAGTTCAAACAAAGATACACACTGTTTATGGAAGCAGTAGGAAAAACGATACGAAAATAGCCATTCTACTGAATTTGATTGGTGAAGATGGACTTGAAGTCTACAACACATTTAAGTATACAACAGAAGAAGATAAGGATACAATTGAAATTATCCTGAAAAAATTTGAAGCCTACTGTCAACCACTAAAAAATTTAATTTTCGAAAGATATAAATTCTTCAATGTCTACCAGAAAGAAGGACAAACATTTGACAGCTTCCTAACGGAACTACAAACCTCTGCATCTACATGTGAATTCAAGGAAGACGATTCTCTAATAAGGGATAGGATCGTCTTGGGAATCCAAGATAATAATCTTCAAGAACGTATGCTTTGAGAGCCGGACCTAACCCTAAAGAAGGCTGCAAAGTTCTGTAGAGCCGATGAAGTCAGCAGACTACAGGTGAAAGCCCTCCAGAAAAAAAGTGTAGAATCAGTTAAGGTGCATAATAAATGTGTCAAAGCTGTAAAAAGGTCTAGTGATAATAATAGGCTTAGTGGAAGTGGAAGTGGAAGTGGAAGTGTTCAAAGTTATGAATGTAAAAAACGTGGTTATACACATAAGCCCAGAGCTTGTCCAGCATTTAGGCAGGTATGTTCTAAATGTAAGCAATTGAATCATTTTGCAAAGCTATGCAATTTTAAACCTAGAAATAAGCAGGCACATGAAGTGCTAGAAGTTGACCCAAATGATGTAATAGAAAATGATCAAATATCTAATGGAAACTGGAAAAGTGAAACAGGACCTAGGATAGGAAGTGAATTTTCTAATCATTTGTTTATTGACAAAATTCAAACAGTTCTAACTAGTATTGACAACTTAGAACTAAATTCTGAGGTTAAAAATGACAGTGTAGGAAGCACTGTTTCTTGGTTTGAAACCATTTTGTTGGATGAACAAAAGGTTAAATTTAATTTGGATACAGGAGCAGAAACTAGCATTCTTCCCTTATATGTGTACAATAAACTAGAGAACAAAAACAAGTTAACTGAAACTAATGCTATATTGGTAGCTTTTAGGTGCAAAAATAAAATTAAGCCTGAGGGAATAGTAATAATAAACTGCTCTTCTCGTAATGAACAAAATCAACAGATTAAATTTGTAGTAGCAAATGTAAATTCAGTACCCTTGCTAGGCTTAGGTGATTGTCTTAAACTTAACTTGTTAGTAAAAATAGGAATATATTATATTACAGAGCATATAAGCAAAGCAGATATTATCGCAAAGTATACTGAAGTTTTCAATGGACTGGGGAAATTCCCTGGCAAACTAAACATAGAATTAAAAGTTAATGTCATTCCAAAAATACTCCCTCCTAGGCGTGTGTCTCTAATCTTGCAGATTAAATTCAAAAACACTCTAGATGATCTAAACGAAAATATATTATTACAGAGGTTACTGAACCTACTGAGTTGGTCAATATTTTATTTATAATGGAGTAACCTAACCACACATTAAGACTATGTTTATACCCTAAAGATCTTAATAATGCAATAAAGAAGGAACAGTTTTTGATTCCAAAAGCAAAAGAAATAATGTCAAAGTTAAGTGGGAAAACAGTGTTTTCAGTGTTAGATATGAAAGAAGGTTTTTGGCACATAGAGTTAAATGAGCCCAGCTCATATTTGTGCACCTTTAATACACCATTTGGCAGGTATAGGTTTAAAAAATTACCCTATGGGTTATGTTCAGCCCCTGAAATTTTTCAAAAAAGAAACTTTGATATTTTTGGTGATATTGAAGGATGTGAAATTTATTTTGATGATTTAATTATTGGAGGGTCTAGTGAAAAAGAGCATGATCAGATTTTAAATAAGGTCTTACAAAAGGCTAAAGCAAACAATGTAAAGTTTAATAAAAACAAGTTTCAGTTCAGAGTAAAATCAGTAAAATTTATAGGACAAATGGTTTCAAATGAAGGAATTAAACCTGATCCTGATCATGTCACAGCCATTATAAAGATGGAAAGACCTAAAAATAAAAAAGTGTTAATGAGATTACTTGCTTATGTACCGGTTAAACAAATGTTTATGGCAGATACCTTATCTAGAGCTTACTTAAAAGACCCAGTTAAAGATGATCCAGAATTAACATATATAACTCACTCACTAAGTAACTACTTACCAATGATTGCGGAAATAAAAACTAAGTTCAAAATAGAAACAGAAAAAGACCCGGAGATTTAAGTTTGCTCAAATACATTTTTGTAAATGGCTGGCCAAACACAAATTCCAAATGTCCTAATAATGTTAAATTTTACTTTAATTTACAGGACAAAATTACAGTAGAAGATGATTTGTTATTTTTAGATGATAAGCTAATTGTACCAATTTCATTAAGAAAGTCCATGTTGATCTCCATGAAAGTCATTTAGGGATTGAAAAATGTAAATCAAGAGCACGACAAGTGCTATTTTGGCCAGGTATGTGCAAAGAAATCCAAGAAATTGTACTTAAGTGTAAAATATGTGAAAAATTTCACAAAAGTAACTATGTCAAACAACCGATGATTAGCCATCCACCACCTGATAGGCCCTGGCAAAAGTTAGCCACAGATCTTTTTGAATTTGGGTCCAATAACTATTTGGTTGTAACTGATTAATATACTAGATGGATAGAAATAGAAACTTTAAAAGGTGAAACAGCTAATCATGTAATTCAAAAACTCAAATCTATATTTGCTATATTTGGAATACCAGATAATTTGATCTCAGATAACATGCCTTTCAACAGTTTGGAACACAAATATAACAGATATTGCTTACTTAGATATTATGGAATGAGATATTATATGATAGACTTTGAATTTTATGTGAATAAATGTGCTCTAAGGATTGGAAAAAGAGAATGACTAAAAAGGATATGATATATAGGGTGCAAGTATTCTCGACACAGGCCTGAGCAGGTCATTTACTACTATGGAAGGATGGGTGGGTGCAGATACTCTCCTTGCCCACAACCTTGAATGCGTGTTGGTATCTATCTCCCTGCTCACTACCTTGCATGTGAGTTGGTATCTATCTCCTTGCCCACTACCTTGCATGTGTGTTGGTATCTATCTCCCTGCCCACTACCTTGCATGTGTGTTGGTATCTATCTTCTTGCCCACTACCTTGCATGTGTGTTGGTATCTATCTTCTTGCTCACTACCTTGCATGTGAGTTGGTATCTATCTCCTTGCCCACTACCTTGCATGTGTGTTGGTATCTCTCTCCTTGCCCACTACCTTGCATGTGTGTTGGTATCTCTCTCCTTGCCCACTACCTTGCATGTGAGTTGGTATCTATCTCCTTGCCCACTACCTTGCATGTGTGTTGGTATCTATCTTCTTGCTCACTACCTTGTATGTGTGTTGGTATCTCTCTCCTTGCCCACTACCTTGCATGTGTGTTGGTATATCTCTCCTTGACCACTACCTTGCATGTGTGTTGGTATCTCTTTTCTTGCCCACTACCTTGCATGTTTGTTGGTATATCTCTCCTTGACCACTACCTTGCATGTGTGTTGGTATATCTCTCCTTGACCACTACCTTGCATGTGTGTTGGTATCTATCTCCTTGCTCACTACTTTGCATGTGTGTTGGTATCTATCTCCTTGCCCACTACCTTGCATGTGTGTTGATATCTATCTCCTTGCCCACTACCTTGCATGTGTGTTGGTATCTATCTTCTTGCTCACTACCTTGCTATGTGTGTTGGTATCTCTCTCCTTGCCCACTACCTTGCATGTGAGTTGGTATCTATCTCCTTGCCCACTACCTTGCATGTGTGTTGATATCTATCTCCTTTCCCACTACCTTGCATTTGTGTTGGTATCTATCTCCTTGCCCACTACCCTGCATGTGTGTTGATATCTATCTCCTTGCTCACTATGTTCCATGTGTGACTCCTTGCTCACTACCTTGCATGTGTGTTGATATCTATCTCCTTGCCCAATACGTTGCATATGTGTTGGTATCTATCTCTTGGGCCACTACCTTGCACAGTTTAAGATTAGGACTACTAATGAAATGCTGGAGTCATATGGAGATTTTAAGGTAAAACCTCTAGGTATTATGTATCTCAGGTGTGAGTACAATAATGTAGTGAACAACATGGATTTTAGACTAATGGATGTTGATGGTACTCCAATTTTAGGTCTAGAAGCATGTTTGAATCTAAATCTAATCAAAAGAGTGAAAGTGGTTAAATCAGAAACTGATTTTAATAATAATCAGACAGTGTGTCAGAAAGTGAAATTCATAGAAGAGAATAAATAAATCTTCACAGGTCTTGGCAAGTTCCCCAAAAATTGCAAAATAAACATTTGAGAAAGTGCTAGGCCTCAAGCTAGGCCACCTAGACGACTGGCGCGAACTGTGTACTGTAAACTTAAGTCAACTTTGGACAAGTTGGTAAAAGCTAAAATTGTTGTGAAGGTTAAGGAGCCTAGATCGTGGGTAAGTGTTTTAGTCATTGTCGAAAAACCTAATGGTTCATTACAACTTTGTCTGAACCCACAAGACTTAAATAGAGAAATAAAGAGAGTATTATCAAATTCCAACGATTGAACAATTGACTGATAAATTATCTGGGAAAAAGGTTTTTCACTTTTTGACCTTAAATATGGATTCTGGCAGCTAGAGCTTGACAAAGAGGCTGGTGATCTCTGTTAATTATCCACTCCATGGGGTTTCTATACGTACTTAAGGCTGCCATTTGGGGTGAGTTGTGCTCCGGAGAAGTTTCAGGAATAGAATGAACAGTTCTTTGGAGATATTTAGGATATTGTGATATACTTCTATGATCTTCTGGTTGCTGCAAAATCACTGGAAGATCACTACAAGATTGTGTCTCAGCTTTTTGAATGTGCAGACATTTTAAATGTTAAATTTAGTCCTAACAAGCTTCAATACAAGACCTCAGAGGTTCTAATTTTGGGTTCATGTGTTTTCTGCAAACAAAATTAGTCTTCACACAGAGAAAGTTTTAGCTATCATGTCTACCAGATCCTAGGAATAAAAGAGTTACACAAGTTTTTAGGAATGGTCATTACTTAAGACAATTCATACCTCAAATGTCAACACTGATGGCTCCCCTTAGAGAACTACTAAACACAGATGTAACATGGTAGTGGCTATAATGTCACTTGAACTATGTCAAAATTCTCAAATCTGTGATCAGTACTGCACCAGTCCCACCCTGTGCCTAAACTACCATTTGAAAAACTTGGTGCTGATACATTTGAATTTAAGGGTCGATACTATCTCATTGTGGTTGACTATTTTTCTAAGTGGCTGGAGTTAGTACCATTGCTGACTAAACAATCTTGTGACATAATAAATGTTCTCAAAATAATTTTTAGCACACGTGGAATTCCCAGGCTGATAATAGCGAATAATATGCCATTTAATTAATATGAATGTCATACTTTTTCCCAGGACTATGATTTTGCATTCAGCATTATCCACAGTCCAATGGATTACTGAAAAGGGGGTTGATATAGGTAAGCGGATTCTCACAAAGATTAAGGAAGAAGGAAAGGAATACAGGCTGGCTCTTTTAGAATATCGCAACACACCTCTCTTAGGACTTGAATTTTCACCACCAACTGTTAATCAGTCTTGTAAGGACAGGACAGTTTCTACTGCAAATCTACTCCCCAAGGCAGTACCTGAAGTGAGTGAACAACTTTTTGCAAAACAACATAAAGTGAAAACACATTATGACAAAGAGCTCCTTATAACCATGTTGATTTCAAAGCTGGCCAAACATTTGTTGTACAAAAAGGTAAAATATGGTAGCCAGCCCTAATTTTGCATAAACATGAGGCTCCTTGATCATACATTATAAGTGACGAGCGGGGCAATGTATTGCGTCGAAATACAAAACATCTGAGTCAGTCTAAACATTAGCCTTGACTAACTCAGGAGTTTCATACTGTTTACCTGGGTGAATTACAAAATACAACAGATGGCTCTAATGACACTTTGAATGAGGCTAGCAATACAACTTATTATGAACCCCATCATAATGCAGATGAACCTGTTGTAGATAACGCAGCTGTCAATGAAGACAGAAGTAATACACTTATTGATAACACAAATGATGTAAATGGTAATGTTAAATATGTAATAACCAGAAGTGAACGTTGCAAGTTAATGATTATTATGTAATTCAACTAACATATAGTGTTACACAAAACAGAATGTTGTAATCATATTATTTTTAATTATATGATCTCTTATTATTGTTTATATTGTAATTACCGACTGGTGTGAGTGGGCCTGTTTGGAAGGAAAGGAAAGAAGGTTGAATAAGGTTTAGGTCAGGGGGTTGCCTGTATTTGGTTATATATTGGTGAGCAAGTTCTCACCTACAAAGCTGGGAACTTGCTTACTAATATTATTCAAATTCAGGCACCCCCCTGGTCTCAACCTTGGATAACCTTATTTCCTTTTTTCTCCTTACATGCAGACATACACCAGTCAATAATTTCTATATAAACAATAACATATTTTAATTTGATTTAATAATTGAAATATATAATTAAATATAATATAAATACAACATTCTATCCACCTACCAAGAATAAAGAGACATGTTTGAACAGGCAACTACAGAATCCAAGCATAAACTTTTTTTGAATCAAGAAACAAGCAACAACAAAATCGAAGTGACCATGATCAACCTATAACCATGCTGCAATAGTCTATGCTATATTTTACTCTCTTCTGCTGAAGAAGGCCCTGATGTACCCCGAAAATTGGATATTTATGTGTTTTAATTGTGAATTTTGAGACCTATTACTTTCTGGTAAGTGTGTAGGCCTTTCCCTCCTAACATCCTTTTAATGTTTTATAATAAATAGAGAATAAGTGACTAGATACTGTATAGATATATAATTTTTATTCTTTCTCTTAAATAAAGAATAGACTACTAGGTATTATTCATTACACAAGATAGAATATAAGCTAATAGATTCAGCATATTCTTGTTCTCTTGACTGTATACTATTTAAACTAAGATAGGTGGCATGCCCAGCGGGAGAAAAGGACCTTTTTGGCGAAGATTTGGAAGTGCACATTGGAAAAGAGGGGAAAGTTGGAATGCTTTAAATGCTTTTCCAATGTGCACTTTCTTCTAAAAAAGTAAAAGAAAGAAAAGATTTTGAGGAAGCGTTAGGATATGATGAATGGGGAGAGGGATAAATTAGAAAGTTAGAAGGTAACTGTATGTGCATGAAATGGATTGATGGTGGCAGGCAAACAGTAGGTACAATAAGATAAGAGAAAGTCATAAAATTACAAGATACAGTTGGGATGGGGAACAAGTGTCTGCAATAGATTACTTCTGTATGTACAAGGAAATGAAATGGTAGACTCTAAATGTTAAGGTGATACCAAGTGTGTTTCTAGATAGTGGCCACATGTTACTGGTGGTAGATATAGGGCAATGATAAGGTAGGAGAAAAGTAGGAAAATAATAAAGAAGGATAAGAGTGTAAAGGGTTAAAAATAAAGAGGTAAGAAAACTATATTCTAATATGCGTATAGATTAAGCAAACTGATTCTACAATGTAACGTTTTTCTGTAACATATTCATGTGATTGGAATGGTTTCATGAGCGCCTTGTAGGCAGTTTGTGCCACTCCACCGGCTGTCGGTTTTTCAACTAACACAAAAGGATTGGTAATTCTGTTTGGGACATCATCTGGAACAGTTAATTAACTAGTACGCGTGCTCGAGAGCATGGAGAACTGATCAGAGGAATCTGTTTTACAATAAATGATAGAGTTTTATAGAAATAATATTGTTTTTTGGGCTTTTAAGGATATTAATTATTTAAAAAAACCTTAAGGAAGATACATTTAAGGAAGTCGCAACTTTAGCAGGGGGAAAAAAAGAAAATAGTTTGCTGGCATCTTATAGAAGAAAGAGATTGAAAGAGGAAAATTCTAAAGGAACAGGAAAAACTAAATTTAATTATGATCTACCTACTTATTCTCAAAATATGCTAACTTATCGGTAAAAGGTGAGGTTTCTAGGTATAAAATTTTAACAATCAATAATTACAGTATTGATTAAGATAAAGGGTTTAAATTTAGTACAATTACTACTTGTTATATTTAGACAGATAAAAATCAAGAATAAGGTAAATGTGTTCTAATACATATTTAATTACTAATTTTCAAACAGCTTTACTCACTGGTGCAGGGGTTGAGTATTAATTTTTAAATTAAAATAATAATAAATATATAATTTACTAATATAGATTGGTACAAATATTACATTTATATTTAAAGCATTGGCAAGCAAGAAAGTACTTGTTTTGGGTTTCGATTTTAATGCAGACCATTATTGGTATTGTGTTGCATAACATGTATGTAATCTTGGGGCATGTCAGATGATGATTGTACTTATTGTCTAGACTAGACTGAGTGGAATCTAAATGTGATGGTCCTGATGCAGGATTTCCACAAAATTCCAGTTCATGGTTTCCCATGGAATGAACTTGAATAAATTTAGGTGGGTCGATCGGTGATATTCAGGGCTTTGACAGTACGAATAAATAATTGGAGGAGGGTACAGGGAATTAAACTTTGATTAATAACTCCAAATGGTTGTTTCTGTCGGCTGAAATCTCTTTTACTCCTTCGCAAGTTCTCCTTTTGCGAAAACTGGGCATGGCGTTGGAAAGGAAATAGGTGCTCTGGGTATGTTCGTTGAAGAGAGAGAAAAGGAAATGATAGGGTTGAGGGGTGGAAGTGTTGAACAGTGATGTGGTGTATACGGTCTAGGGAAGCAGTCGATGGTGCATACTCAAGGGCGTGAGGGTGGTCTGAGGATACTCGGGAAGCGACCAAGAGGAGGGTGCTACCCAGAGTTACAAGTTTAGGGAAGCCGCTGAAGGATGGTGCATACCCAAGGTGAGGGGATCTCGATTAAAATGTAAACTCTAAGATAAATTGGTAACCATGTTTACTAGTTGGCTAAATTTGCTTTTTTCTCTCTATACATTTAATTTTCATTTCACTGAGTACAAATACAAACAATATGTAAGAGTTAATACTTACAATGAAATGTTATAGTATTTTCTTAATTATTTCTTAGATAGTATTGTAAAATTACATAAATTAATTTATTTAGCATATTTACATACCTAAACTAAGACTGTAGATACAAACAGATAGTATAACTATCAACTACATAAAATTAGTTGTAAAATAAATGGGTTGGCAGGCCTCTGTCCCAAAAGGGGGTTCGAAGGGGGGAGGGGGTTTAGCTTGTTTTGGCGGCTCAGTCCAGATTGTTGCTTTTCTTGGCTCCACTTGAGAGATCCTGCCTTCAGTATAGATGGGATCTGTTTGGGTGGCATCTGGGCTGCATCATACTATTTACTATTTGCACTAGGCAACCTTTTTTTATATTTTTTAAATACTCTCACAAGCACATCAGACGTATACTACAGCCGATGGTTAACCTATGAAACATCTGAGTTTCTTCAGGACATAAACAAATCAATCTTCGATGGCTAGGAAAAGTAAAGTCACATCTAACCTGTAATATTAACCATAAATAATATGCCTACTTATAATATAAGACATAATATGTATTACATAATTAGAGTTAAAGATTAAAATTACAAATATTGCAGCTCCATTGGTATGCTATACTGTAATTGGTTAATTATTCACAATAGTATAGTAGTTGTGTGTGAATACTAAACTGTTTTGAATTGATATTGAATGCTGAAAATGTTTCCTTTTGAGATTTTTGGTCCGATTTTACCCAGCAAATTTTCAGTCTTTGTGCATAGTCCTGGCAAAGTGTTGGTACTGTACGCTATTGTGCTAGAACTTACAATTTTTTTTTATACAATTCAGTACTCCACCATCGTTGAGGCTTTAGTTGTTTTTTAAGTAGCTTTGACATGATCAGCATAACACCACTACACAGAATTAAAGCCAAAGCTTCCATGTTATCAAACAAGTCCTAAATGTAGTGCATTTAGGAAATACTGAATTGAACTGAAATCATTATGTTGTTTGCTAGGGCTGTGCTTGGCTCGATGATGATTGAATATGCTGGTGTTCTTCTTTTTACACGCAGATTTTTGTGGCAAACGAGTGTTACATTAATAATATTGTTAAATTATATAAGCGGATCTGCTAATAATATATACATACACACCTTAAGAAATACAAAAGCTTAATCCCCAAGGGTGAGATGCAAAGTGTAGAGGAGTATTTGGAAAGCTTTAAGAAACATTTGGTGGGAGCTGCAGTAAAGGTCTGTGGAAGGACAAGTGATTAGAGGACGTGGATGTAGACACAGCGGGGGACTGCAAGAGGGAGGGAAGCAATGGAGAAGAACAAAGCATTTAGAAGAAATTTTAAGAATAGAAATGAGGATATAGCGTCAGAGTATAGGGAATAGAAGAGAAGAGTGACGTGTGTTCCAGGAAGCTAGAAGGGCTTGGATGCAAAAATGGACAGAGATGCTAGAAAGGAATGTAAAAGGAAGTAAGAAGGTGAATATAGCCAGCTAGAAGGCTGAAGGGAAATAAAAAGACAATTTAGAATGATAGATGAAGAAAAGAAAAGAAGGAATTATAGAGGGGATACTTTGAGAAGTTGTTAAAACCATGCAGGGAAGAGGGGTGAGAGTGAATCAGAAGATTATGAATAATTACCAGAAGAGGAAGGATTTGTTCCTACATGGAAAGAGGTGGAGGATGCATTAGAAAGGATGAAACAGTGAAAAACACCAGGTTTGGATGGACTATCTTTGGAAATTATACCAAAGATAAGGATGAAGATGAAGTATGTAGGAAAATTAGTGTAAGGGAAACCAAGATTCAAATGGGAGGAGTAGATAATGATAAGTTATATTCTTAGTACAAACTAGAGACTACGCTAATAGATATAACCCATTGCATTTATATACCTTCTTTGAGAGAGTGATTATTGTAATTGATTAAATACAATGCTGTTATATTTCCTTAACAAGATAAAGAATAAGGTAAAAGTGATACCATATTGCAGTACCATTTGTTTTACAAGGAAGAAAATAAGCTACTTAATCTAACTCTTTTTGGTTCAATTCCTTGTATAAAATATTTGCTGTAAAAAAATAGAGAATGAAGTATTTTTCACAATATAAATATATGTTCCTTCGTCGAGATAGATAATAAAACTGTATTTAACACATTGAAGTTCTATTTTATGAACAAAATATATTCCTTACTTGAAATAAAAAATAAGTTAATTGATTTAAAACATATCAGTTAAAGTCCCAAAACAAGATTGAAAATAGAGTTTTTGGTTTAACACAATGCATTTCTATTCTCAGTGCACGAAAGGATTAAGGTAATTGAACTAGCAAATCTTAATAATTACTTGAACAAGATATTGAATAAGATAATGATTTAATACTTCAGAGTTATATTCCATGTACAAAATAGATAATATGGTAGTTGATGCAACTAATAAGCAAAAATATGCCTAGAGTATTTTTTGTTTGCTTACTCTATCACTCTCACCCCATGCTATATACATATTTTAACTATACTAATGGGTCAAAAATAAATAAGGTATAGCATTGAAGTAATTTACTTAGTAGTATTATTATTATAAGAAAGAATACATTCAAAGTTTGTGTTTTTCAAAACTATTCAATGTACATTTGAGCATCATTTGAACCTCGACATCTCCTTCACTGGCAAACTTGACTACTTGAGTTTTACTGTAAATCCACATGACCATTGCTGTTACACCTAATATTATTGCTGAGGGAACTGCAGGTCTTGTGGAGAAAAGTTTTATCTTCACTCTCTCTCAGTTAAATGTTGCCAAATTTCCTCGCTTTCAGTTATGTCAGAAAATGGTGTGCAGTTCTGGGATAAGAAGGAGCTACTGGCAACCTCGACTAACCAGCGTTGCAAAACTTGTCTTATATTTGAGTGGAGATTGACCACACAAAATCAAGAGAATGACAAAGACTACTCTTTACAAATAGTAACTATGCAGTTCCAACAGCGATGATATCCAGTGTACAGTAGCCCCATGGCTTCTTTGGTGCTGACTGACAGCTCACAGCTGACTTCTTGACAGTCAACATTTAGGTATATACCTAAATTTTGACTGTCAGAAGTGACAGCTGCTAGACACATGTTTTTGCAGATCATATGGTTCAGCGTAGGGAAACATAATTTGGTCTGGTAACTTTTCAAAGCCATCAGCTCTCAGCTGTGAGCTGTCAGTCAGCACCAAAGAAGCCATGTATAAGTCTAGAGGATATATAGTGATATTTTCATTCAATTTGTTTCAGGCCTTCTCTGTGTTCTTTGTCTGTATTGCCCTCACATCAGACATGATATGTTTCTTCTTCATCCCACTTCACTGGCTCTTCTTCGCAGCCAGCACATATGTGTGGGTTCAATATGTGTGGCACACAGGTATCTAAACAGCTTAATAGTCCTATTCTCTAGTAATACTGTCACCAAGCTATATAAACTATCAGGTGACCTGGCGGTTTAAGGGTAAGGTGTCGGACTTCTGTGCTGGGGATCTGGAGTTCAATCCTCGGTCCCGGAACAGATTTATCTGGTTGCCAAACCCTTCCTTCACCTTTGACAAGATGTGTATTAATCACATCTTGTGAATGTGGGGAATGCCAGGCCTCCACCGTGGTTCGGATTCCACGTTAAACTGTAGGTCCTCCATTGCACGTTAGCGTAAGTGTGTACAACCCAATCGGGTAGTAAGACGAGGTGCTAATAATAATAATAAAAATAATATACAAACCATGGAGGTTTCAGTATGTATGTCACACAGATGCCTAAATAACTTAATGGTCCCATTCTCTAGTAATACTGTCACCAATTTATATAAACCATTGAGGGTTTCAATATGTATGTCACACAGGTGGCTAAACCACTTAATGGTCATATTCTCTAGTAATAATGTCACCAAGCTATATAAACCATGGATGTATGGTTTCAGTATGTATGTCACACAGGTGTCTAAACAACTTAATGATCCTGGCTAAGTAATACTGTCACTCTTTATATATAAGCCATGGAGGCTCCATTATGTATCACACACAGATGTCAAAACGACGTAATGAGTCTATAGTGATACTCTTATTAAGATATACAAGCCAAGAATGGATCCAGGGTCTGTTATTAAAGGGTTGAATAGTTTTTAAAAGCTCATTTAATAATCTAAGTTTATCAAGATTTTAATTTATAATAATCTTTAAATCAATAAAAAGAGGACTTGTAAGAAAAAACAAAATTTTGATTAACATATTTTACATTGCTGCCACTGGACACAGAGGTAATGGATGGTTGCCTCTTAAAGAAAATCGATCGTCACCGCCCAATCCCCTGACCTAGGTTTCATTATATCAAAACTCATCAGGGAGGAAGGAGTGTGAAACGTGCAACACAACTTCTTAAAGATAAAACCAAAAAACACAAATGGGAGAAAATAGAAAATTGTAAAGAACGATATGACACATAGATAGGAACATGTGAAAGGTATAACATAAAGAATAAACACAGGAAAAAGGTTTCCTCATTAGGAAGTTGCATTACGCGCTTCACACTCCTCCCATATGAATTCCGATAGAATGAAACCTAGGTCGGGGGATTGGGTGGTGACGATCGATTTTCTATAAAAGGTAACCATTACCTCTGTGTCCAATGGCAGCAATGTAAATTGTGAACTTTGTTCTTCTTTTCATTGTAAAACCATATTGTGTTTGTCCCTTTTATATGTTTCTATCCACCTTTCCTATTCCTTCTTCCAAATATAAGACAATTTTCTCATAAGGTGAAAAGAGGTTTTCCTTATAGAAAGATGATTAACACATTTGTAATTTTAATATACAAACATAAAACAAAAAGTCATTGTCACAATAAAAGTAAATATTTACATGGGCATAAAATATTTGAGTAAATATTCATAGAAAAAATATATATTTTAATACAAATAATTGGTTATCATACTAAACTTAGTAATCTAATTATTGGAGGGTTTTAGTTTTTAGCAACTTGCTTTTCAGCACATTGAAAGTTGAAAATTGTATTGATTAGGTCATGTAGAAGAAAGGATGAGGGAGATATAAGTCAATCTTCTTTATAACACTAAGGTATTGGTTTCAATATTTTAAATTGTTTTCTATGTGGGGGGGAGGGGGAGACGACGACCAACCCCAGTGCTCACCACTGATACAAGCCATGGATGTATGGCTTCAGTATGTATGGCACACAACTATCTAAACAACTCATTTGTTCTAGTCTTAGTAATACTGTCACTAAAATATACAAGCCATAGAAGCTTCATTATGTAAGGCACACAACAGTAATATCATCTAGTAATAATGTCACTGAGATATACAACCATGGGGTGTTTTGGTTGTTTCAGAGAAGGGGATCTGCCTACCCACAATTATCCTGTGGCTCTTGTTTGTCTACATAGAAGCTGCTGTTAGACTCCGTGATCTACGGCACTTGCCCTTCCACCTAGATTTGTGTCGGCCATTTGCCGCACATTGGTACTTTTCTTCTTACTCTAGAGTTTATGTTCTTGCACCACATAATACACTTTATAGTTTTTATTGCCATGCTCTTAAACAATGTTATATTATAGAGTTTGTACAACCATGCACTTGTAACAGACTATATAACAGAATCATCAACTGTTTCTAGACTTTGACCAGGAAACTTTAATAAAATGGCTCCAGCTTCCTCTATCCTTCCAACATTCTTCCTTTAATTTCTTCCATTCTTCTACTTTCACTTGCACACTTTCTGTTATCTACCCCTCCCGTTTCTTTCTTGGCCTCTCTTGTGGTCTTTTTCCATCCTCATTACGTGCCCTTATCATCTCAGTCTAGCTTAATCTACTATCTCACATACTTCCTGTACCCCCACTTTTTCCCAGTTAACTTCAATTGGAATCTTGTTTCTCCTCGTGACAACTAACATGCTCCTCACAAACTACATTCCCATGGCCTCCACTTTCCTAGTTTCTCTTAGATTCAATGACCATGTTTCTCCTGCATGTGTGATCATGGTAGAGTAGAGAGGATTTAATGAGAATTTGACAGATGGGAGAGTTGTTCTATAGGGGTGTAAGAGACCTGCTATGGAGAAGAGAAGTCCCCTTGAAGTGTAATAAAGTATTGTACAGGACGTACTTTGTATGGTTTGTTAAAAGTGTATGGCTATACAAACTATGCAATATATGTGCAACTGCGTGGCTGTACAAACTAAACATTATAGCAAAACTTTTCTCAATACTGTGCCACTTAGGACTAGCTGAATTTTGAACTAGTCAAGTGTACCATCTTATATTTATTTTTTTAATGAGTATTTAAAAATAAAAACTTGTTGAATATTATGAAATGTAATAAATAACTAAAATAAAATTGTAAATATTTTAATAATTCCTGAATTTTAAAGAAGGTAAATATATTAAATTGATTAATTGAATGGCTTCAATGATTTCAATAACTAAATATATGTTATAATCAAAAACATACATAATCTTTTCCATATTATTTTGAAACATTGTGTATTTTGCTAACCAAGATATTTATGTTCAGTTCATTAATTATTATATTATATAGATTGTTATAAGTACTGTACCAGGGAAGTTAATGTATATTGGGTTGGTAACACCTAAGTCACTAGTCAGCTTTAAAAAAAAGATGATGTGATCTGTAGTGAGGAGTTATCACCTGTGTGTGAAACAACATGGTTATGATACAATCATTGATTTAATAACTCTGCTAGTCTAAAGTTTATTATTATTATGTCTTTCAACTAACACACAGTGACACATGAAACATGGCGCAGTCGCTTGGAGATTACTTACAGTTTACATTTATTTACGTGTACAAATAAATATGTATTTTGAAAACTGTTGTAACATCAATAATCATGGCAGATTCAAACAAGCCAATTGTGTTTAGTTTGATGGGAAATGTGATTGAGAACTGGCGCAAATTTAAGCAGAACTTTGAAAGTTATATGTTAGTGTCAGGAAAAACTGAAAAATCATCGGAAGTGAAAGCAGCAATACTTCTAAACTTTATTGGAGAAGAAGCTGTGGAAATACAAAAAACATTCAAGCTAACTAATACAACACATAAAGACTCCAATACTTTACTGGCTGCATTTGAATGTGTCGCATGATCGATTTATGCTGTACTCACATAAACAAAACTGGGAAAACCTTTTGACCATTTTGTAACAGACATTAGGAAAGTAATTCAGACATGCGAGCTTAGTGATCAATCTGATAACATTGTTCGGGGTTGCATTTTCATGGGGACAAATGATCCTGCATTGCAAAAATAACTTTTACAAGCTCCAAGCCTGACGTTAAAAAAGGCTTGTGACCCAGCGAAAGTGGCTGAAGTTAGTCGAGAGCAACTAAGCCACCTACAAACATCAACATCATTAACTCCAGTTCTAAGCTAAGAGCTGGTTGCTGTGTACATTGTGCGTAACCGATTCAAGAATTGTCAACGAGAAAAATATCCATAGTCATCAAAATACATATTTAGATGTTTCTGGTGCAACTCTACTCATGAAAGGCGTCAATGTCCAGAATATAGTAAACAATGATCAAAGTGTGGCATATGTTATCATTTTGCTATTGTATGTCAAAAAGTCAGACAACCTTACAACACATTAATAGGGATATTGAACCTTAATATGTAGACATGATTACAGTCAAAGCAACTGGATCATAGACTAAATGTGTTGAAGTGGTGAACAAAGAAAAGCCGTACAATATGAGTGTCTTATGAAATTGTGAAGATTGAAAACAAATTTTTGCACTTTAAGCTAGATACTGGTTCAGAAGTCAATATTATTCCAATTCATATTTTTAAGCAACTAGACAAACAGTTTAAGGCTAGGCCTACTAATGAAATGCTGGAGTCATATGGAGATTTTAAGGTAAAACCTCTAGGTATTATGTATCTCAGGTGTGAGTACAATAATGTAGTGAACTACATGGATTTTAGACAAATGGATGTTGATGGTACTCCAATTTTAGGTCTAGAAGCATGTTTGAATCCAAATCTAATCAAAAGAGTGGAAGTGGTTAAATCAGAAACTGATTTTAATAATAATCAGACAGTGTGTCAGAAAGTGAAATTCATAGAAGAGAATAAATAAATCTTCACAGGTCTTGGCAAGTTCCCCAAAAATTGCAAAATAAACATTCGAGAAAGTGCTAGGCCTCAAGTTAGGCCACCTAGACGACTGGCGCGAACTGTGTACTGTAAACTTAAGTCAACTTTGGACAAGTTGGTAAAGGCTAAAATTGTTGTGAAGGTTAAGGAGCCTAGATTGTGGGTGTTTTAATCATTGTCGAAAAACCTAATGGTCATTACAACTTTGTCTGAACCCACAAGACTTAAATAGAGAAATAAAGAAAGTATTATCAAATTCCAACGATTGAACAATCGACTGATAAATTATCTGGGGAAAAGTTTTTCACTTTTTGACCTTAAATATGGATTCTGGCAGCTAGAGTTTGACAAAGAGGCTGGTGGTCTCTGTTTATTCTCCACTCCATGGGGCTGCTATATGTTCCTAAGGCTGCCATTTGGGGTGAGTTGTGCTCCGGAGAAGTTTCAGGAATGGAATGAACAGTTCTTTGGAGATATTTAGGATATTGTGATATACTTCTATGATCTTCTGGTTGCTGCAGAATCACTGGAAGAACGCTACAAGATTGTGTCTCATCTTGTTGAACGTACAAAGATTTTAATGGTTAAATTTAATCCTAACAAGATTCAATACAAGACCTCAGTTCTATTATTATTATTATTATTAGCACCGCGTCTTACTACCCGTTCGGGTTATACGCAACCTCAGTTCTAATTTTGGGTCATGTGTTTTCTGCAAACAAAATTAGTCTTCACACAGAGAAAGTTTTAGCTATCATGTCTACCAGATCCTAGGAATAAAAGAGTTGCACAAGTTTTTAGGAATGGTCATTACTTGAGACAATTCATACCTCAAATGTCAACACTGATGGCTCCCCTTAGAGAACTACTGAAGGCAGATGTATCATGACAGTGGCTACAATGTTACTAGGATTGTGTCAAAACTCTCAAATTCGTGCTCAGTACTGCTCCAGTTCTTTCAAACCTTGATTCATCCAAGCCACTGATGATAAAATGTGATGCCTCACAAGATGGCCTGGAATGTTGTCTTCTTCAAAATGAGCAGCCAGTTGAATATTCTTCACGCAGTTTAACAGACACTGAAAAGTGCTGGGCTCTGGTAGAAAAAGGGATGTTGGCAATAGTATATGCTACAAGTAAATTCCACTTTTATATATATGGCTGCTCTGTAATATTCTCGACAGATTATAAACCTATCCTATCTATCATGGTTAAGAATGTAGGTAAAATATGGTCTTCCCGCCTTCAAAGAATGAAACTGAGGCTCCTGAAGTATAATCTCAAATGTTCATTATATACCCGGAAAAACCATGTTTATTGCAGATCTGCTGTCATGATCATAAATACATGGTGCAGTTTCTGATGACCCTGGATTGAGTGAAATAGTACACAGTGTAAGTAAGCATATTCCGATGAGTGAAGCCCTTAAAACAGAATTTCTAGCAGATCCTGTGCTTAATATTGTCATGAACTTTATGCAAGCAGGTTGGCCTCAAAGACGTGACCATGTTCCAGATCAATGAAGTTATTTTTTTTTTAGTCTGGTATGTCTATTGATGTAGAAAACCATTTAACTGATTGTAGGTTGTGTGAAAAATTCTGTGTATCTAATAAGAGGGAGCCACTTATCCCTCACCCTGTGCTTAAACTACCATTTGAAAAACTTGGTGCTGATATATTTGAATTTAAGGGTCGATACTATCTCATTGTGGTTGACTATTTTTCTAAGTGGCTGGAGTTAGTACCATTGCTGACTAAACAATCTTGTGACATAATAAATGTTCTCAAAATAATTTTTAGCACACATGGAGTTCCCAGGGTGATAATAGCGAATAATATACCATTTAATTCATATGAATATCACACTTTTTTTCCCAGGACTATGATTTTGCATTCAGAACATCAAACCCTCATTATCCACAGTCCAATGGATTAGCTGAAGAGGGGGTTGATATAGGTAAGCGGATTCTCACAAAGATTAAGGAAGAAGGAAAGGAATACAGGCTGGCTCTATTAGAATATTGCAACACACCTCTCTTAGGACTTGAATTTTCACCACCAACTGTTAATCAGTCGTCTTGTAAGGACAGGACAGCTTCTACTGCAAATCTACTCCCCAAGGCAGTACCTGAAGTGAGTGAACAACTTATTGCAAAACAACATAAAGTGAAAACACATTATGACAAAGAACTCCTTATAACCATGTTGATTTCAAAGCTGGCCAAACATTTGTTGTACAAAAAGGTAAAATACGGTAGCGATCCCTAATTTTGAATAAATATGAGGCTCCTTGATCATACATTATAAGTGACGAGCGGGGCAATGTATTGCGTTGAAATACAAAACATCTGAGGCAGTCTAAACATTAGCCTTGACTAACTCAGGAGTTTCATACTGATTACCTGGGTGAATTACAAAATACAACAGATGGGTCTAATGACACTTTGAATGAGGCTAGCAATACAACTTATTATGAACCCCATCATAATGCAGATGAACCTGTTGTGGATAACACTGCTGTGAATGAAGACAGAAGTAATACACCTATTGATAACACAAATGATGTAAATGGTAATGCTAAATGTGTAGTAACCAGAAGTGGATGGTACATTGTAAAACCTAATATATATTGATAAGGGGGAGGTGCTTTAAGTACTGTATCAGGTAAGTTAATCCATTTTGGGTTGGTAACACCAAAGTCACCAGTCAGATCTAATAAAAAAAGAAATGTGATCTGTAGTTAGGAGTTATCATCTGTGCGTGAAACAACATGGTTCTGATGCAAACATAATAACCATGCTAGTCTAAAGTTAATGATCATTATTATGTCTTTCAACTATCACACAGTGGCACACAAAACATAGATAGTATTCTATACTGTGTAATTTATGCAGCTGTACACTTGTAAAACACTATATACTATATAGTTTGTGCAAATGTACACCTGTGACTCAGTATTTACTGTATAGTTTGTGCAAACAGCAGCTGTAATAAAACACTAAATACTATATTGTTCACACAGCTATGCACTTGTAATATACTATAAGAATAAAGTTTGCACTTAAAGCACACTGTATAGGCCTAGTTTGTACAGCCATGTTATTGTAACACACCAAATACTGTGTAGTTTGTATAGCCATGCACTTGAACCACATCATATGCTGTACATCTTGGTCATTCTATCAATAAACTATTCAATGCAAAATATTTATTGTATCTTCTTTTATGGATGTATTTTATAAACTTAATATTGTATCTATTTTTATTTGTATACAGTTTGATTTGAATAATATTTATCTATAATCTAAAGTATCATATTTAGAAGAACATGGCCATGAAGGAAGGTAAATATTTTGAGCACTTCCTTGACCATGATATTAATTTCTGTTGCAGCATCGGGTACCCAGTGGTTACACTGGGATTTGGGTTCAAGAGCTATGTGGGTTACAGAATGCGACAGGTATGTACTTATTATTGTTCTTGCTTCCCCCTCACCCCTTTCTGACATGCTATAAAAATCACAGTGTGGCCTATTTAAATTGTGGAAAGTCGAAAAATAATTCAATTGTCTTTATACCAAAGCTAAGACAATTTGAATGAAGCCATAGCCTAATCATTGTTGTTTAAATCATGTGCCGACTCCTAGTTGGCATATGCGTCATGCAAAACGTTACAACGAAACTTTATTGTGCCAAATTCAAAGTGATTGGGCATGCGCCAAGTAGTTGGTTACAGATCTTGCTGAGTGTGGGACCATTTTATTAGGTGTGATTGTGTTTTGGTTAACTTGGTTTTTAAAATTACAAATTATATTTGTGAGAAGAGATTTTGCTTGAGGTGAATATTATAATTATTACCATACGGATATATTATGATTGATTAAATTTACATTGACCCGTAAAGTCTATCAGATTTTATTTTTGGTATAACTCTATAAGGAAAACCTCTTTTCGCTTTATGAGGTAATTGTATTATATTTTGAAGAAGGTATAGGAAAGGTGGATAGAAACACATAAAAAGGGGGACGAACACAATATGGCCTTTACAATGAAAAGAAGAACACAGTTCACACTTGACGATCAATTTTCTTTAAGAGACATCCATTAATTCTTTGTCCATTGGAAGCAGTGTAAAGTGTGAATGGTGTTCTTCTTTTCATTGTAAAGGCCATATTGTGTTCGTCCCCCTTTTATATGTTTCTATCCACCTTTCCTATACCTTCTTCCAAATATAATATATTTTATTTGTGGGTATGTTTGATTTTGTATATCCACCTATCCTAGTCTGTCACTTGCTAGATGGGTTAATGTTCTTGAGACTGATTCACTGTACCTGATGTTTGTTGTACACAGATCAACAAAAATATTTTAACGACCACATTGTGTTGGTCGATTGTTTTGAATAATGTGTTGTATATTCAACTAAAGAACTTTCTCTCAGGCCTAGTTTTTTTTTATTAACTGCTACATTTATTAGTACATGGGCTATTAACGACTTAATCTATTGGGGTAGGGAGGAGGAAGTCAGTTAGGAGTAATATAACCCACATTTGCATGGAGGCAAGATTGAAAAATCGCATTGATAAATAACCTGTGGAAAACCACCCTCATTCCACCGGGCTGAAACTCGAACCTCGACCTCCCTGTCAATGGTTACCAAAGGATTGCGAGCTAACAACTCTACCCCTCCCACAGCTGCAGGTGAATACTTGGCAGATATGCTAGAATGGTTCTTATCATACCCTAATAAAGTTATACGTTTAGGGCTAGTGAGGTGTTATTGCCAAAAAATGTTTTTTTTAATATCACAATATTATTTGGGAACTTAACCCCCCC